>JABFAI010000263.1:0-159829 GCA_013266175.1 Fusarium gaditjirri | reverse complement strand
CATCACCAACTGATGTGGGTGGGTGGGTGGGTGAGTGCGTTATCAGCCCTGGATTGGGATGAAAGCGGTGGTGGTTGCGTTGATGCAATGCAACGATTTTTATGACCTGATGTTTCAATTTTTTTTTTCTCGGATTCTTGCGGATACCCCATGCTTGGACATACTGTTGAAATTCCCTTATGTTTGTCTTTTGTATATTCACTACTGTCTGGAACGATATGACTAAATGATATCTAACTCGGTATATTCTATATAGACACGGAACAGCCACCCAGTGGTTGGACTGAGGATAGCCGGGATGACTCGGATGGAGCTGAGCTCTGTAATCAAATTGATAGTGTTTGATATGTTCTGCATGCGTTCTGTGGTTGTATGTGCACTTCCGTGTGAACTGCAAGGCCTAAACTGAATGGTACCATTCCTTGAGACTGCTCTCGAAGTGGTGTTGTAAATTCTGGCCAGAGTTTACCATGTTTATCTCAAATTCTTAAACCATTTCAAAAGCTGCCCTGAGTTATACCGAACTCGCACGAATGTGCTTGTTTTGACTTGAGTCATGCCTCACACTTCGTTGCAAACTCAATCTTCAAAGTAAACAATCCAGCAGATTACAACAGCACGTGTAGGCATTATTCTTTAGATGACATAATCATATTAATTAGGGTATTACATGAAGAGATGTTTGCGTGTCCATCTCATATCATAGTATAATCTGAACAATTTCCTAGTGGTATCTATCCAAAACGACATTTTTGCAAACCCGCTACACCATCATCATCCAAGAAGCCTAAGTCATGAAACGCCCTTTTCCCAAGCGTGACCCGAAGACTCCATCAGACGTTGTTAGTTATTAAATACGCAAAGATATGTGAAAATGGCGATGAGACTTAAGCGCTCTCCTTGTTGGCCCCACTAGCCACACTGTCGCGACGAGCGATGACAGCAGCCAAGGCGGTATCGTTATCATTCTCCTTCTCGTCTTCCTCTGCAGAAGAGCCAGAGGCAGGGGCAGCAGGAGCGGTGGGAGCATACTTGCTTCTCTGGCGAATCTTGGCACCGTAACGGTAGAAGATGAAGGGGATGGGTGCAAGGACAGCGGCGACACAGCCAAGAAGGGTGGCAGCATATTGGATGCCCATACCGTTAAACATTTGACGAGCAAACAGAGGGAAACCAGCACCGCAGAGAGATCGCAGGAATGTGTTACCGGCGATGGCGGAGGCGGCGAACATGAGGTAGGCATCGACGAGGTAGTTGAGAGCCTGGAGGAAGATGGACATGAGACCGAAACCAGTGAAGAGACCGCTGAGAGTGGGAACAATCCAGTGAATGTCCTTGGTGTATCCAGTCCTAGGTAACGTTAGTATTCTGTCAAATGCTGAGTTTGCGAGCAACTTACCATCCAAACCAAAAGATACCGATGGTAAAGGCAATTCCACCAGCCATGACATTAGGCAGACGCCATTCGGGAACAGGAATGCCATTGTTGGCAGCAAGCTTGCGGATGTACCAAGGCTGCTGAGCAATAACTGTAGCACCAGCGATGAGCTGACCGACAATCATACCGAAGAAGCAAAGACCGGATTGGCCAGAGCTGAAGCCGTGAACGCCAACAAAGACGAGAGGGTAGGCTGTAAGGAAAAGATAGAGGAGTCCATAGATGAAACTCATGTAGATGGAGAGCAGAAGAATGATGGGCTCGGTAAAGAGCAGACGCAGAGGTCGAGAAAAGTTCTTCTGGACGAGCTCCTTGAAGTCAACCTCGATTTCCTCTTGCTTAGCATGGATACCCCAGTTCTTAGTGCGACGTCGGAGATCAGCCGCCTTGGCGATGAGAATGACAGGCGGGTAAGTCTCCTCCAAGAAGATGATATCGAGAATGAGAGCAGCGAAACCCATGATAGAAGCAAGATACTCAGTCCAGCGCCATCCAAGGTGAGACTCGACAATGAAACCACCAATGAAGGGGGCCAGAAGAGGACCAGTAAAGACGGACATGGAGAAGAGAGTAATGGCAGTACCTCGAGTACGATTGTCAAACATATCGGAAAAGACAGCAGCGACGACAGCCAGAGGACAAGCACCAAAGAAACCACTGAAGAATCGACACAGTAGAATAGTCTGGATATCCTTGCCAGTTGCGCAGCCAATGGAGAAGACAGAGAAACCGAAGATGGAGATGAGAATCGGAAGACGACGACCACGCAACTCAGACAGAGGAGCCCAAAGCGAAGGACCAAAGGCAAAACCAAGCACGTAAAAGGTCGTTCCCAAAAGACCGACCTCAGTGCCAACATGATACTCGTGAGCAACAATCATGGTCGCAGCAGAGAAAATGGACGACGTGAAAGCTGATGTCATGGTAGTGAACCCCAAGACAGCAGCAGTGATAAGCTTCTTCCTCAAGGGCCAATTCTGCGAGTGCATAGGATCATTTGGCCCGTCGAATTCAACGACATACTGCTCCTGCTCTGGCAAAGGAGGAGGATATGGCTTTCCAGCGCCAAAGTTAGGGAGAGGCCTTCTTGAAGCTCGCGACGCTGTGCGGGAACGAAGACTTCCACCAACGGTGGCATTGTGTTGACTTCGAGCTGTTTGGATTCTGCTGAGCTCTGTAGGATGACGCTCGAGGTCGTTTTGGGTTGAGATGCGGCTGATGCTGTTGTATTGGCCAATTGAACGGCTTCGTCGACGTGCTGAGTTCTCGGAGGATGATGAAGAGACGGTCGATGCGGAGATGACTCGTTCTATTTCAGCACTGTCGCGCTGTTGGTACCGCTGAGGAGAAGCAGCGCGTTCAGCGTCTAGCAGTTCCTGATCCATGATATTCCCCGCCATCTTGACTGTGTATTTGGTCTTCAGTTCAGACAAGCAAGTCAATTGTCGAGAAAACTGGAATCAACGAGTCTAGAGAGGCGTGCGGGCGTAGATATATGTATAGCGTCTTCGTCTTGTCGCTGTAAGCTGCAGCTATGACGCTATAGGCTGGCGGGAAAAGGCGAGAATGGATGGATCGCGACGCTAATGTGATGATTGCACGGAAAAGGTCAAGCCGAGGTCGTATGCAGGTAAGACGTTGAGAAGTTCGAGTCAGAAGAGGAGAAAGGGAGAGAGAATTGACTCGACTACTTTTCAGTATGATACAGTCTGTAACTGATCTAATCTAGAGAGATAGAATAACGAGATAGCAGAACAGAACAGAACAGAACAGGGAGCTCATGATTCAAGGGGTGATGGATGCCATCTATAAGTAATGACAAGGTCCACTGTAAACAAAGTCCCCCAGTCCCAGTGCCAATCTCTTCCAGAACCAAAACGAGATCCATTACTAACTATCGACCCAACGCAAGCACTAACAGAATCAATCCCTGGCAACGCAGAAAAATCTTCTGCTTGGTATCCTCTTTCACTCGGAAGAGGCCCACTTGTCTTCGGTATCCACGCTCGGCACCGGCGCCGGAACAAGGCCCGAGCTGCAACAAGGGGTCATATATCCGATAAAAGTATACTATATCCGTTCTGATCCCCTCGCTGATGCACGCTGATTATTCAGAAAACCCGTGTTGTGACTCTTTCCTCTGCAGATCATCTCGGTAAGCAAGCAAAGCATTTGGCCGTGTCTCAAGCCAACGGGGCCGAGATCCCGTAGATGGATACCAATTCCAATCTTGACCTTGTTCTTCTGCTTCACAATCAGCTCCGTTGTTGGGCTTCAAAGGTTCCAAAATGCCACTGCCCCACTGGTTCCCCTATGTTACCTGGTAGAGATCCGATACTTTTGAATGGTTGTATTTCTAGATTCCTTGTAGCATTGACCAGGTTGTTTATTTAGATGCCCCTGAGTTTATGAACTGTATTTCACCGAAAATTGTCATATGCGAGAACTGAGGGGGCAGCGTCCAACAGACGACGATCATGCACATGCTTTATTCAGCAGCTTTCAAATCCCGTTATCTTAGCAAACAAGACTGCATATGCGCTTCGCTGCCTCGCGCATATCATCAAATTAGCAGCCAATGGAGGGAGCCGGCCGAGTCGTCTCCCGTAGTGGTTCCACCCTTGAGCTTCTGGAAAAGCTTGGACAATGCAAGGTGATGTAACATGTTCGGCGTAGGCGATTCCTTGTCGCTCTTCGCTTTTTGATGGCCTTTTTTCTTCACTTTTCCTGGTCACAACGAGCCGCGGTTTACCGCAAATAAGCCGCATTATTCTGTTCATGGTATTCCGCTTGCTACCCACCGAAGGCTCTCGACCATATGGCCAAGACTTGAGAGACGGCTTTCGTGTAATGCCAATGCTAAAAAAAATAAAATAAAAAAAAAAACATAACAGAAACTTCTAATGTCATAATATTTATGTTCTATTCCAGGATACATCATTGAACCCCCCAACCATTGTCGAGCAAAGCTGTCGCTTCTTCGAGACTTAACCCCGCCGTCTCAGGATAAATACGCCAGACCAAAAAGTATCCAACACCACAGATACAAGCATATAACACAAATGTCCAAGATGGGCTCAACAGATCCATCAGTGGCAGGAAAGTCAATCCGATGGCAAAGTTGGCCGCCCAGCTTGTCGATGTCGCGACTCCACTGCCGAGCGATCGAACAGCCAGAGGGAACAGCTCGCTTTGCATCCATGGCACGTTTCCAAGACCGAGCGCATACGCTGCCACATAGACCATGATACTCACGAGGATGGTAAGGGCAGCCATCTCGTGTCCTGATGTGGCGGGCCGCTCATCGGGCGTGGTGTTGACTCCTGCTGCCAACGACAGGAACGAGAAGCCATACGCAGACAGCAGCAGGCCAGCGATCATAAATGGGATCGAATACAAGAGCACTCTCCTTCGGCCTATGCGATCAACAAGTCCGAGCGCAGCAACTGTGCCGAGGAAGTTTGTGACGGCGACTACCATAGAGGTAAGCGTCGGGCTTTGAAACCCAATGACCGTGAAGATAGTTGCGGAGAAGTACATAAGTGAATTCTGCAGATTGTTAGCTTCTTGTCGTATTCGTGGTTAGCGTGATAACTTACGAAGCCGCAGAGTTGCTGTAGACCCTGAAGCAGACAAGCAATAGCCAAAGCTCTTCGGTTTCTCCCTTCACTGATCAAAAGCTTCCACCCGCCGAGCCACTTCCAACGGCCAGATGCTCGGAGATCGCGCAAGAGTTGTGCTTCGTACTCGTCCCGCACCTCTAGCTCGATCTCTTTAATAATGACATCCGCATTGTGCTGCAATGTGTCGCCATTGACTCGTCGAATAACCTCCTTTGCTGTCCCAGACCTGCCGGCTTTGACCAACCATCGAGGCGTCTCGGGCATGAAAGCAATCATGCTCCCCTGGACAATGGCAGGTAGAGCACCCAGACCGACCATCCACCGCCATCCTGTCTCTGCGTGACCGTAGGTCGAAAAGGCCCAACCGATGATGTATGCGATAACCTGACCCAGCGTGATGAACATGATGTTCAACGTCACCAACCGTCCGCGATGCGCAGCGGGAGCCACCTCAGCTATATAGAGCGGCACTACGAAACTGGCTGCGCCAACTCCCGCACCGATGATACACCGCCCGGCAACCATGATTGGGACCGTGGAAGACCATGCTTGTAGAAGGGCGCCAGCAATGAACAGAATGTCGGCGTAGAGGATAACGTGCTTACGTCCGAGCCGGTCGGCGAGAACGGACGAGAAGGGCGAGATTATAAGTGCGAAAAGGGACGTGGAGGAAGTAATGATCGATTTGTCCATCGAGGTCAATTCGCGGTTCGAGAGGGAAGTGCCTATTGAGACGAGGGTTGCAGAGACAACGCCGGTGTCATCTAACTGCTGTCAGCATGATTTTGAGGCCAAAACACTACGAATGATCTTACAGCCGAAAAGCAGACCACTGATGCCAGCAGCAAACGTCAAGGCCAGAACAAACAAGCTGGGCATTCCACCCCTCGTCTTATCGGCTTCGGCGGGAGACCCTTGAGCAACATCATATTCAAGCTCTTCTTCGTCGCTGTGGCCCGCAATCAGCGGCGCTTGAGAGCTATCCATTCTGCCGCGCTGGAAGGTGCCGTTTTAATTGATTGAGGAGCGTCAACAGGATTCCATGAGGCTGTGGTTGGTGGTCATGAGGAACTGAAGAAGTGAGAGTCGTGGACCTGGGGTCCTTATGATGGCTGATCAGCATCCCTGGTCACATGGGGTTCTTGCCGGGTCCAAGTGTCAAGGTGATACATTAGCAATCGGAGGTTCCAGAAAAGCTCAACGTCTTCAAAAAATCTAATAATTCCTACAGTTCAAGTCTGGACTGAGGTCTAAGTTTCAGGACAATGATGAGAAGAGTACCCAAATCTATTAGAGGTGCCATCATAAACTCATATTTATTACTGATAGTTTCAACCATTATTTTGTACAGTTTAAGGACACATAGCTTGGTGCTGTCTGCTCATTTCTGGCACCCTTGCGAAAATCCACATAAACAAAGTAACTGTTTAACATCCGCTAATACTAAGTACCGATAGCTCCAGCATCCATGTTTCCAACACTTCAATCAACATTCTAACTATCTAATTAATTCGCCCTTGAAATCATCCACATTCAACCGCTTCAAACCTGCGCTCAACTAATGAGATTCTTGTTCTTCAAAAAGTAATACCCGTGCACAGCCGCCAAACCCAAAGGCTGGAGCACTAATGGAAGTCGATGCTTCACATGCCTGCTCATAGACTTGGCCATGACCGCCTTGGGAGCTCCAGGTGTATACATCCAATCTTGTAGCAATCCCCATGTAAGTTCCTGAACGGGAAGAATTCGAGCAAACATGTCCTTCTCGAAACTCTTGATCGCCTTGTAGAGTGCTGCATCATCTTTGTTGGCAGCTCCGTTGATGGCTTTGGCAAGTTGCATTGCATCGTCGAGAGCCTGGTTGACTCCTTCGCCAGCGTAGGGCGTCATGAGGTGTGCCGCGTCGCCGACCAAAGTTAGGCCCTGCTTATGCTCCCACTTTGAACCGATGGGAAGCGTGTAGAGAGAGCGTGGAGCGCATCGCCCGTCAGCCAACTCCAGTGCTTGCTTCAGCCGAGGATCCCAGTCCTTGTACTTGGTGTTGAGCAATGCTTCGGTTGTCTCCTTCAAGTTGTAAGGATCGAAGCCGCAATTCTCTGGATTCGCCCAGTCTTCATTGTCCGTGACATAGCCGCAGTAGATGTTGAGACTACCATCGCCCATCTGCTGGATCGTTGTTCGGTTGCCATCTGCGCTGGCAAAGAGACTTCCACGGTTGACCAGCTTCGTTAATTCAGGAGCATTGTTCTCGGCGTCTGTGACTTCAAGCTCGTGCATAGCGATTCCTGCGAACTTGGGGACTAGGCTCGGGTCAATTTCCTTTCGAACTTTACTCCAGGCTCCATCGGCCCCGACGATGAGATCATAGCCATCGACTGTTGTATGGTTGAAGAAGAGTGTTCGGCCTTCGATCTTCTTGAGATGGTGGCCCCATTTGATCATGCCCTCGGGAAGTGACTGGGCCAATATTTCACGGAGCTTGGAACGGTCGATTTCAGGACGTTCTTCAATCTTGTTGTATTTGCCGTCTGCGTTTCGAACGAGGTGGTATTTGAGGTCCTTATCAACGATTGCCATGTATTGTCCGTCATAGCGGGCATGCTTCAGGAACTCGTCGAAGATCTGGGCTTCTTTAAGGGCTGCAAGTCCAGTTGCTGTGTGGAGGTCAAGGGTACCGCCTTGGGATCGGAAGTTTGGATGGGCTTCCCCTTCAAAGACTGTGACTTCTGTGCCTGCGAGATGTAGGAGTCTTGCTAGTAAACAACCTAGAGTATGTGAGTGGGGGTTATTGGGTAGTTGGTTGAAGAGCTTTCGTTACCAGCTGGGCCTGCACCAATGATTGCAATCTTGCGGTTTCCCATTGTTCAGTGTGTATGGAGTTAATAGTGTGTGAATGTATTGTATTGTTCGAGTTCCTGTCTGTCTGTTGAATACCTCCACGTTGATGGGTGTCTTTGGCATTTAAATAGTCCAACTTCAAGAGCCGCTTCATCATAGAGGCGTGGTCTAACTTTAACACAATACCTACTAATTCAAGCTCCCAAACGGAGATTCAGCGTTTAGAATACACTCCGACGGTCAAACCGGCCCCTAAGTTCAGCCTCTGGGACGCCTCATCAACTGGGTTTGCTACCCAACCTACAAATTTCACTGCGACTAAGGTGGCAGCCAGCCTATCACGCAGTTTCTAGCCGAAACAACGTTGCAATTTAGTGGTATACTCCCGCAAACGCCGTTTTCCTTAACCAGCAGTAAGATGATGACAGGGCTCAGTGCCACGCTTTGATGGGCTGGGGCTATGCTCTTAGCGCTTCAGCTCGAATGGCATTTCTGTTTATGAGAGGACTTCGTTAATATTTCCCGACTAATGAAATACTTGGCCAAGGTTATGGTAATTTGAGTATGGATTTAGTAGGTTCACTGGCTGGTTCGTTTTGGCCGCTACGGTCTCAAGGGCTCTGGGGGACGGTTAGATAAGGAAATTCATATGACATCTTTCTTATCGCCAGTAATAACTGCACAGCGTCACGGTGTTAGTGCTTACACGATTTGGAGGTTGGATTATCGGAGATGGGGATTGAAGCAAAAGTCCGACCCTGGTCTATCCAAGTCAATTGTCAATCAACATCAAGTACGGGTTAAATGGCCTTTCAAGTCTCGGTCTTGTATGAAAACTCGGGTACGAGGGTTTTATTCTATCTCCGAAAACTGCGTTACTTGGATAGTCAACTGTCAACCTTGAGGACTATATGCCTCTGTCATGCTCATGTTGATTGGGTTGTTCTTTGCCCATTCTCCGAAGCATTATCAAGAACATACATATTGATGATTATCCTGCTCTCGTAACCCCATCTTTCAAGACACGAATATCTCTGGCTGTCTCTTCTTTATTCCAGAATCCCACGAAAGTCTATAGTTTCCACGCATTGAGATTTGTCCCAGACTAAAACCAGGCGTCCAGAAATGTCAATGAACCAGCTGAAATTCGACCCTCTCACACGAAGACGACTCCACGCCAACTTCTCTCCCGCCTTGGAATACACTACCAAGGAGGCAGATTTCGATTTCCCACGCCAGGAGATGCGGAAGAAGAATCGATCAAAAAGAACGCCCGCTTCAAGATGGTACTCGCCCTCCCTCTTGAGATTGTAGCGCTTCACGACATCTCCCTTGTTCGTGTACAGTGTAAGCCACTTGGTCGATAAAACCCTACTACCATATGAGAATATTCCTGGGCAACGAGGTAAGGAATCCCATTTCATTTCCGCCATTTTCCTGGAAACAGGCCTGCCATCAACGGACCAGTATTTGAAAGGTTGCTTCTCTTCATCCCAGAAGTACACAATGCCATCATTTGCTATACAGAAATGACCTTTATCCTTGTTTTCTTGAGGGATGGTATATTCGTAAGTCAACTCCATCCGTTCTAGGTCCCATGTCTGGACGGTTTGTGGTCCATCTTCAGCCCAGGGGCTGCCGTACATTGTCACATAGTGATGTCCGTCGTGAGAGTGGAACCCATCACACATAAATCCTTCTTTGAGAAACAGTATTTCTTCGAGCTTCGTTCCTTGAATGTCCCAGACATCGAGCCAAGTCTGAAACACACGGCGGACGGCCTTATGGTACATAACATGAACAGTTAGGATGAAATGCTCATAGACTATACAGTTTCTCAGATAGGGATACGACTCATTATCGCCGAGATGGATGTTTTATAAACTTGGACCCCAAGTGTTTATTAAGCCGTGTTTATCCTCAACTTGTATTCCTCCCACTACGTTGTCTTGAGACCTGATCCAATCTATTACTAGCCCGCCGAGCCAGCCTCAGTCCGCTAACATTCACAGTTTTTCCTCGCAGCCTTGGTAGTGATCGCCTCGAGAGGATGACGATAGAGAGGGCCTTCGGCCTGCCAAGGCTAGGGGAAATATCTACTTTATACTCATAGATTGAGGCCACTTGTTCAGTTAGATCTTAAGGTTCAAGGCAGCAGCTATGTAACCTGCTAAGGCTTAACATTAAGGTTATTGTATTTTTTAGCGTAGTGTATAACGCCTTATATTGTATTATGCTGAAAATAAGCATCTTATTGTATTATCTTATCATCTGTAGCCTTTATCTATCCATTATGTATAGCTATATAGGCATTTTGACTTTTCAATAATTTCAATAATAAACTTGGACAGCAGAGACCAGTCGTCTAGACTGTAAAAAAGAACTGAAGGTGCACGTACGCCTTCTAGGCTATATTCCCTGCCCAGGAGAACAGGACCACAGATCATTGCACATTGCGGAAAACCCTCAACCTTTGTGAAGAGGAGACGTAATTCGTCGACGTCCAGCACAAAGATATCACATTCGTCTCCTGCGTAGTCGGGCAGAGACCGAAGTATGAGCGGTGCCAACGCACCGTCATTACGGTCGAATTGAAACTCGTATCTGCCCCCAAGTTTGTCTCTCAATCTTAAGAGGCTTGCTTCGGGCTTGACTCCATGACTGATGGCATCGATAGCTTGAGTTGTGCGCATATAACAGGTCTTGAGGGGATGAGAGGTTCGCCGAATAGCATAGCGTGAGTACCCGAGACGCATAAAATGTTCTTCCCAGACGTGATCTGGTACCTGGCTCTCCCGTAAGCATTTTGTTATCGATAATGCTCTGAAGAAATCCTTGACTTCCAGCTCAAAGACGATTTGCTGAGCGAGTTCCAAAGTATGGGAGACTCGGTCCACCAAGTTGGCCATTTTGCTCGTTTGTTGGGCTGCAAAGTGCAGAAATACGCGGGTATTCTGATAGACAGGGCCGTTGGAAGGAAATGTGTTTGTTTTGCTGGCTGAATAGCATCAAGGATGGTAGTTATGATGTTGGTGAGGTGGTTTGAGAACACCACACTCAGAAAGTCTTGATGTTGGAGACTGTAACGAAGTAATCTTGATCTTACAGAGAACAGTTGAAATATTTCTAGAATGAGGCCAGGCATCAGCCCGACTGGCTCAAGAGTCTGATTTTATCTGCCTTCGTTTGTCCCTGGTCTATTGAATGCTTCATCTGCGCCTAGACTTGAAGTGATTCTGGTGATCTCTGTTAACCAGTTTTGATTTTGTAAGTTCTTTGATTTCGTAAGTTCTTTGATTTCGTAAGTTCTTTGATTTCGTAAGTTCTTTGATTTCGTGTGGTGACTGTTTGTGTCTGCAAGTTGGTATGCGAATAGCAATCTAACAAAGTCAAACACACCAAAACATCACGATTCTAACCTTGGATATTATAGACACAAGAACTTCTGCTGTGAAACGTCGCAGTATTGGATTGTGTCTTAACTCACAATCCCATTACTACGTCTCTCAATCGGTTATGGTCTTGAAGGATGACAAGACTGCCCAGACAGGTTTGGCGTGGTGGACACGGAGCCCCTGTTTGATGATTTTGTCAGCCAAAGCGCGATCTAATTTGAATCTCACTCATTTATTTCTCTTCTACACAATCATTTTTTCAGCCTTACCGGGATTTCCTTCACGCCACTATCTTTAAAGTTCGTGATGGAGTTAATATCATTCCTTGGACGAGTGATCGCCTTCACTCTTTTGGCGGCACTCCCAACTGTTCACGCTACACCTGCAATCAGCCTCCCTTACCCCTTTGAAGCAGACAAACTCTACGACCTCAAAATCGAGCAAAGAATCGGACCAGACTCCGAAGTCCGCCAGAGAGCAAACGCTTACCGAGTCTATCTCGCGTTGACACCACCAGGATGGGGCACGGGGCCAGTATGTTGGCTCGCAAAAGAGGTAGACATAGACGTGACACAAGTCAACATCACCATTCCTGCAAACGCAGCACCTAACCAATCACGAATCCGCATCTCAACTGCCTTTATAAAGAAAGGCGCCCCAAGAAGTATGGGCTTTTCTTATAGCAGTAGGACTACCCTTGTTGGAGCGAATGCAACTTGGAGTCAGAAGGAGTTGGACGGGAGGAGCCATATTGACGCAGACGAAGTTTCTTGTTGGGCTTTTGGATGTGCTAGGACTTGCCAAGAGACCTACTACACTACAAAGGATGAGGAGGATGGGCCGATTGGAACTAAGGCATATGCTTGTATCAAACAGTGTGCAAAGGATCTGAATCCGCAAAGTAAGGGAGCGATAAACGGGATGTCTATGCCAAGGATATTGGCTGTAGCTGTAATTATTGGGCTCATTCATATGGTTGCGACCGTTCTTTAAAAGTTTTTAAGAAGGAACAAGAAAGCATTTGGCAATCCAGCCTGTTTATTAATATCAAAAGTAATATTTTTCAAAGTTCTCGAGAGTTGCATTGAAATAGACTAATTTTAGCCTTATTTTTAAACTTATCCTTAAAAAGTTCGCAGTATTTATGAGTAACGAGTATGTCAACTTATATAGGCAGGATCCATTTTGTGAAGGGTTTGAATCTTGCTTCCTGGGAAATTGGTGGTAAGCACAATTTATAAACATATGTTCTAAGATGATAGTTGTTTTGAAGCTATGAATCTGCAGTGGTCTTCGCTCTTCACCTCTTCAGAGGTGTCCCCTATTTCTTGTACAAGCTGCGCAGAGCATCAACCAATTCCACCTTTCCCCTCACGGTGTTCTCATCATACACAAAGTTCTTTGCAATAATGCCGTCCGCCAAGCCGCAGGTCGTCATCTCCTTGAACTCTTCAGCATAAAATTCAGGAACAATTTGCTTCCAGTAGTCGAGCAGCTGGTCCTTCTCAACAAGCTTCAGCTCATATTTCTTGCCTGTGATCTCTTCGACTGCGTCCTTCAGATCAAGAGAGCCGTAAGCCCTTGGGCCAAAAACGTTGAAATAGTGAGGGCTGGGCTTGGCTGTCTCGGCTAAGAGGGCGTCGGCGCAGTTTTCGGCTACGTCCTTGAGACCAACCTTGGAGTATAAGTTAGTATGATTTTCTTCATGGCCCTTGCAGGTATAGAATGCTTAACATACCAAGGGAATTTTGTAGTCAATAGGGGTGATCCAGGAGTAGATAGTTGGGTTTTCCTCCTTTGCGGCATCGAGGAGATGGGCCCAGTCCTCGTGGAAGTAGGTAGGCCTGACTATCGAGACTTCTGGAACAGAGTCCTTGAGAAGTTCGTCAGAAATGTAGTTTACTCTGAGGACTCCCTACGAAGAATTGTTGTTAGATTTCTGCTGAAATTTTCAACATGAATAGAAGACATACGATGCCACTTGAATTATGAGCTCCGATAGCAGAAAGAATCAAAAGCCTCTGGATATTTGCCTTCTGGAGAGCTCTCTTTACATTCGTACCAGCTCGGGTTGCCCAGTCACCGGTGTCAGTCCCATCGTAGGTAGGAGGTGGGATGTAAAAGACTGTGTTTGAGCCTGTAAAATCAAGGCTGTCACCGTCTCCAATGTCGCCCTTGACAGCTTCAAAATTCGAATATTTCAGAAACTCAGGAGGCGCTTTGGAAGTGTCTCGATAGATGGCTCGAATAGTCGGTTTCCTCTCAGACTCTAGAAGAGTACGGATGGTCTCTCGACCAGCCTTGGTTGAGGCAGGGATGACGGTGATGTGACGAGACATATGGCGGAGAGTTGGTGGAGTTGAAAGCTGGGAGTCTGTGAACCTGAAGTTTGACTTATGATGCTAATTTCAACTCTTCAACAAACATCAGTACCTTATATACAAATTCAATCGCCATCAAGTCAAGTATGAGATCCATGGTAGATGACAAATATTGAAGCGGACTTGCGGCGCAACAAGTCTGAAGGAGTGTCATGATCATCCGCGTCTTGGCAATACATTAGATAATTTGAAGCTCGAAAGTCCGCTCAACAATACAGACGGACCTTCAGAGTCCGAAATACCGAAAGCCCGTCCTCTAAAGACTTTGCCTTGTGGATCTCGGATAAGCATAATCTGACCATGTTGACGATCATTTTCCGCTGGCTTACAAATATTCGCATCCCGCGGGTGCCTTCGTTCTTAACATGTTGATCTAAAGCCCGGTGTAAGTTTGTTTTGTGAGAGATTGTCCATGGCGTAATATAACAGTTGAGCGAGAGGAGACTGAGGAAAAGGAAGTATATCTGGAGTATTTTTGTTGGCTGTTGTGAACAACGGGATATCTCGTCAGAATCTTTTAACAACAACCCAGAGGTCGGATAACCAATTCGTCAATCCATCAACCACCAATCATGAAGCATTTCAATTCGCCATCAAGCATCACTGGCAATCAACCCCGCATCAGTACAGATATAATTAAGATCAATCTGCCTCTCTTATTAGTCTCGTGATCGACTGTTCGACTCATTATTATTTCTAATCAGTGAAGATGTCACCGTCTGCCACCACAGCTAGCCCATCAGGCCAATCCATTCTAAACACAGCAAAAGCCCAAGATGGCAAAGTGAAACGCATTCACAAAATCCCCGAGTTTTCCACCAAAGAAGCTACCAGACAATGGCAGCTGGGACAAATGGCTGCAGCATTTCGTGTGTTTGCCAAACTTGGGTATGCTGATGGAAGTAGTGGCCATATCAGTTTGAGAGGTTTGCAGCAACATCTCGATGCTTTGCTGTCAGACTAACATGGGTAGATCCTGTTGATCCAGAAACCTTCTGGATCAACCCATACGGGGTTCACTTCGGATTACTGACTGTCTCTGATATGGTTCACATTGATGAGAATGGCAATCGTATCGGAGGTGCAGAGAAACCTGTTAACACAGCGGGTTTCATTATTCACGCTGCCATTCATAAACGCCGTCCAGACATCAACGCTGCTTGTCATCTTCACAGTCCATACGGCCGGGCGTGGTCAACCTTCGGCAAGCCCATCGAGATGATTAACCAAGACAGCTGTATGTTCTACGACGATCTCGCAGTCTATGCCAATTTTGGGGGAGTCGTTTTCGCCAAGGAAGAAGGTAATAGACTTGCTGATGCTCTTGGAGCCACTAAGAAGAACATCATTTTGCAGAATCATGGCCTTCTTACTTCGGGGGGCACCATTGGTGAAGCAGCTGCGTTCTTCATCGCTTTGGAGCGAGCATGTCAAGCACAATTGCTTGTAGAAGCTGCTGTGGCTCCTGGCGGATCTCAACTCAAGAAGTCCATCGTGAGTGATGAGGAGGCACAATATACGAAAGACAACACAGGGAGTCCTGAGGCGATGTATATGCAGTTTGAGCCTGAGTATCAGATGCTTCTTAAGGAATCCAAGGGCGATTTTTTGCAATGAGGAAATAAATTCTTGTAGAATGAAAGAATAATGCTATCAATTATACAAAACTCGAAACTCTGACGATATGCTTATGCTGGGCATTGGCACAGTATCTTGGCATTCCTCTAATTCGTCTCCGGGCGGACGGCCCTATGGCTAAATCCTCCGGCAGTACTCAACGGTCCGCGATAACCTGCAGCCTGTGACACTATAAAGCGCGAGTTGCTCTCAGCTTCCCAACAGGCGATGTTGTTCTCTGTGATATCGATATTCTTCAGCCAACGCCTGTGATTGTCGTTACTGCTTAGCAAGCCATATAGCTTCAAAAACTGCCAAGAAGCCGTCATCAAGCTCAATGAAATACGAGGTCAGAGCCCGACTATAACTTACTGAGTCACGATTGGCCTCTGTGAGCCCACTGGATCAGCAACTCGACTTACACCCCCTTGTTCTCATCATCGGAGATTTCTGTATGCGCCAATAGAGGTCTAGTCTATAAGAACGTGGATCTCCCTTGTAATTAATAGAAGCACCCGCCATATTAGTCTCTAATTGGTTGCAACGATGCGCTTCGTCGCTAACATGTTTCCCATCGATGCTGGCCGGGCTCTGTTGCATCATCCACCACAGACAACACCTGTTCCTCTCGCTACGGTTAGAAATGGCACATACTCTGGAGTATATAATTCTCAATATGACCAGGACTACTTCCTTGGTGTTCCATTTGCTCAGGTATCTCTCGAATTTACCCTCGTTACCACGGCCGGCTAATTCCTGTGCAGCCGCCAGTGCGTTTCTCCATAGCCCAAGGGCTCAATACAACATGGGACGGTATCCGAACAGCACATGAGTATCCGGTCCATTGTTATGGCTATGGATATGACCAGGATGACTTCGAGCAGTCTGAAGATTGTCTTTATCTAAATATAGTGCGACCCGCGGGGCTTCATGACGATGGACTTCCAGTCGCTGCTTGGATCCATGGAGGAGGTCTAGTGATGGGTGGTGCTGCGGATCCGCGATACAACCTTTCCTTCATTGTTGAGCAGAGTGTTACCTTGGGGAAGCCAGTCATCGGTGTTAGTCTCAATTATCGCCTCTCAGCATTTGGGTTCCCCATGGGAAGAGAGGCCATGAAAGAAGGAGTCACGAATCTTGGATTTCGTGACCAAAGACTTGCACTCACATGGATCAACGAAAACATCGCATCCTTTGGAGGCGACCCCAAAAAAGTAACCGTCTTTGGAGAGAGCTCCGGCGCAGAAAGTGTTGCTGCTCAAGTATTTGCCTATAACGGTAAGTTCACAAGCCCTTTAACCTGAGTTAATCTCTCTGACTATACCAGGACGAAACGATGACCTGTTCAGGGGGGCTATTGGGGAGTCTGGCTTCGGTGCGCCCCTTGGTCGATACCCTGGTGGCTTCAATGCGACTGAAGCCCTACAGACTACTTATGACGATTTTGTCAGCTCGGTCCCATCGTGCGAAAAGCAGGCCGGATCAGATTCGACTCTAGACTGCCTACGTAGAGCCCCCATTGAGGAGATTGACATGGCCTTGCGATCCAGCACTGCTCAAAGGTGGGCTCCCGTCTTGGATGGTGACTTCTTTGCGGACTATACCACGAACCAATTGTCCAGTGGTCGGTTCCTCAAGATCCCAATTCTGATAGGAGCGAATACAGATGAAGGGACATCTTTTGGTTTTAGGGGCGTTGACGACGATGAAGACTTAAGAACAGGGATCAAGACCATGATGATCCCATACGAAGTTGAGAAAACTACTGGAAAAAACCCAGATGAACTCGTCAATGAACTACTGGGGCACTATCCCAACGACCAAAGCATCGGAATCCCGTCCTTGGAGGCCTGGCCACACGTTATTCAACCAGGTGATGGCTACGCTAAGGACCTCGGACTTCAATATCGTCGAGTCAACGCGATATCAGGAGACTATGCAATGCAGTACCAACGACGTCGTGCTAACAAGGCTTGGTCAAAATATGGCGTACCCAGTTATGTATATCGCTTCAATATCAGGCCTAACGGACACCGGCCGCAGGGGGGAGTGGGACATTTCCAAGAAGTAAGACCGAGATCTATATCAGTGACAAATAGCTAACCCTTTCAGGTCGCTTTTGTGTTTCATAACTTCAATGGTGATGGGTATGATCCTAATCCGTTTGGAGGTAATGGAACATACCCAGCGGATGCTAAAGCTATGTCCAACACAATCAGCACTGCCTGGATCAACTTCATTAACGGTCTTGATCCCAATGGAGATTCAGGGCCGGAGCTATTCAATGGTAACAAGTGGCCTATCTATGAGCTGTCCAGTGGCCCTAATGGCAAGGGCGTGGTCTTCAACATCAATGGAACGCATGTTGAAGTTGATGATTGGAGAGCTGAAGGTATAGAGTGGATGGCGGAGTATGCCTTGACGGTTTTCGGAAACTAGGAGCTTCTCCGATACTCAAGAGAGAATTACATAGGGGACTTATTGTTGTTTATCTGCTATTTACTTGGTTTACACTCTGCGCCGTTAGGAACTGTAAAGGAACACACCGTTCGCCATGGGAACGAGGAATATCCAGCCGTAGCACTTCATTGCGTACAGATTTTATGCACGACATATTAGAACGATGAAGATTCCATTATTGCATGAGCTTAGAATGCTCTCATTGGTGAGGCATTGGGTGGCGTTGTGTCCAGTGTATGAAGCCCTGACGAGATTGGTTGATATCTACTTTCAAAAGTAGGATGAGTACCATGCTCTTCTGAATAGATACATCGAAACTTGTCTAAAACTGGATGAGAGTATGTTCAAGTGAGTAGCAACGGTTGAGATGAGTGTGTGGTGTTGGTGGTGAAGCTAAACTCTATGACTTACGCAAGCATAGACTCGTGGTTCCCGCCACACTCATTCATATTCAACTTGCAACCTCCACGATCACACAACATCCCGATTTTCTCCCCAGGGCATAATTCACACCGTCTCAAACATGGTAACAGGAGTTAGCCACGATCTCACCAGTCAATCATCTCCAGAAAAGCTCTTACGTATTGGCACAGGCTGTTGTGGAAGTGTCTGGGCTGATGCAGACTCGTCAAAAGACAAAGGCGCCCCCTCCTGCATCAAAAGAGAAGATGGAGATCCGCACAGATCCATTACAAACGAACACTTCATACATCAACTTGTTGTTCAATCACTTCAGCTGAATCCACAATACGCCAGAAACTTCCGAATACCTCTTTGCCGTGGATTTCTCAACAAAGAAGACGAGGACTGGTCTCTGGTCCTCCCCCGACTTCCACCAGGCTCAAAACTTGTAACGCATTGCTTAGCGAAAAGGTTCAACCACTCTCAGAAGACGTTAGAAGACTACTGGTCTCCAAGTTCGTAAGAGGAGGAAGTGGCCAGGATGCTATAATCAACGACAAAAAGAACGAGCACTGCCTCATCCGCCCGTATCTTGGTTGTAGAAAGAAGGATTGGGGAGATATGAACCGCAGCACTTTCTTTAGTCTAAGAAACTTCCCACTTCATCTTGATCGGATGATAGAGCTTGGCCTCGACGTACAAAACTACGCGAAGGTCATAGCCGAAGGCCTCGCATTTCTTCATTGGGTCGCTCGCATTGATGCTGACGATGTCGAATTCGTTCTTGCTCGGTCACTCTCTACTTCACACTCACACCCATATGGCCCATTCGATGTAACTACCTTTGCGCCTCACTCAATGTGGATTATAGACTTTGACTGCTGCAATCCTATTACAATGGATAGAAACGGTGCCGCAACAGCTGCTGAGTGTTTTTGGCGAAACGATCCATATTATCCTCGACCTGGGTCTACGGATGCCTCTGGTCAGGAGCTTTGGAGTGCTTTCAAGGGCTATTATCTGGAGGTGAGCAGGGAGGTGTTAAAGAAAGAAGAGCAGCCTGTGAAAGGTCTTCCTAGCTTATTGATCAGTATTATCGAGGAAGGGCCGAAATTATCCAAGGGCGAATAGTTAGCAATGGAAATTAGGGTGTCAAAACCCCTTGCTACCATATCCCAGAATCTACCCTCCCTAATGATTCCTTAAAACTGTAGGTAAATATGGAGTTTTAGGGAAGCCTTGGTAATCCTTGTGAGATCTGTCTTCGTTTCTAGTATTATTCTAGATTTGCGATAGTTTCAAGCTTTAATCATAATCTCTTTTTAACCAAAGACACAACTCATCGCTTTGACGTATCTACAGACTTACAGGGCGGTCAGTGTTGATATAGACACGGGATTCTGATGCTGGTGGTAGGATCGTTCGTGCCCAGTCGGTGGAACTCCAGGATGATTGGAGTCCAAAATAGGCAGCTAGAGATCTAATCATACCACTTCCAAGCAAGCGCTAAAACGCGAAATTCATCCGAATCGTGAATTGCTTATGGTCAATTCGTTCTTAAATACCTGGAGCCTCGCCTACGAGCTCTTCTTTGATATGACTCAGATTTACGCACGATAGAAACGACTGCACCATGTTTGCTGCATATCTCAAAAAGCTCGCCAATGCTGACGGACCTGAGGTCACCTACGAGGCAGGCTGTCATTGTGGATGTATCGGCCTCTCAGTAGCACTCTCTCCTCCTCTGCCCAATCATGAGGTCATAAACTGCAATTGTTCTATTTGCCGTCGAGGAGGTTACCTTCTTGTTTGTACGAATGATTGAAGGTCTATGTTCGGACAATGTTGACCTGAGTCACTAGACCCAGCATATGAGAAAGTGACATGGCACAACGACTCAGACAAGCGTGTCTCACGATATCAATTCAACACAAAGACTCGCGATCACATGTTCTGCCCCAAATGCGGTGCCAGCATTGGTATCGACTTTGCGAGGGTATGGCCTGAGGCTCCTCGCTATGGCATCAGTGTGGGTGGCATGAACCAGTAGCCTAGAAAGCTCGGTCTTACTGAAATGTTGCATGTAGGTACGGCAGTTCAACAATATCGATCTCGACTCACTTCAATACGTGAAGCTCGATGGCTTACATACCGCTAAACCAGCAGTTGACTTATCGGGTAAGGAGATTGACTCAAAGGCAGGCCAAGCCCCTGCTTCTAGTTCTTAATTAGAGAAACTGTCAGTTGGAGTTGGAGTTGGCGTGGGTGGTGGGAAGCGGTTTCAGAGGCAGAAAGAGAGCTTGCGCCAATTGAAAGATCGGGATCAGCTGAAGTCTTGTTTGGGTCCCAAGCTTGGCCAAGCCATTTACGCAAGCTTTTGGTGGTGGGGTTGGGGTTGGGGATGATCATGCCATCCTTGGCTGTTGATGCTTGGGAATTCCCTGTCTGGCTGAACTCTTGTATGTATCTTGATCAGCGATCAGCAGTCTTGGTATGCGTGAAACAAGATGATCTGATGAGTTATCACGATATTGTGCCTATAATTATTTTCAATTGCCACTGAACGAACGGCATTCACCGTCTCTTACGAGATACTGCTGATAAGACCATCGACGTCATTCACGTTAGTGGCGCTCTGGAATTAAGCACCCAGCCACGAGTGCGGGGAGCTCTCCCCTGTGACTTGCCTTAACGCGGCTCTTTTGCCCGCTAAAACTGATCGTCCCGGGGCCACAGCTCCCTGTACATGAGCTACGTACTTACAGATAATCGACGTCATCGACCTCAATCATGACTTGCAGTTGATTGCTTTTCTTGGTTAATTACGTTAAGCAACCATCCCAAAGCGATGAATCAATCGCAATGGGCCAAGTAATGATATTTGTGTGACACTAATTCAATTCTGGTGTCATATCAATATTTCACTTCTCTCCCTGTTCTCCTCTTCTTCTTCTCCTCCTCCTTCTCTCTTCATCATTATACCCGGGTTGGAGGGCTCAACCACTCGCTTAATTCTCTGTCTGCCTTGACATTCGCCATCATGTCGCAGTTTGAGCAGCAGCAGGTTCCTTCTGCTGGGCAGCATTACAGCGCCCAGAACCGTGTGCCTAATGTTCGCCAGTTCATGGACCAGTTGGATCAGAACAAGAAGGCCCGCGATGCTGAGATTGACGAACAACTGAGGCAGAACAAGATCCACGGAGAGACAAAGGATCACAAAAATGATAGAGCTGAAGCACTTCGAAAACAAAAGGACATCCGCACCGTGCGTGATCCTGTGACAGGAAAGGATGTTGGCATTCGAGATGCCGACATTGATTACAAGGAGGCTGTTGAAAACCCCCAGGTAGGTACTAGTATGTTGTCAAGAAAAACGACGACTAAAAGTTTCAGCTATCAGTTCCCAACGAGAACCTGGGAAAGCCTGCCACTATCGCAACCTCATCCAAACAATCTGGTGAAGAGTACCGTTACGCCCAAGATGTCACGGCACCTCCTGACCCCGTCCAAGAGGGTGCAACATCAGATGTCCCCATTCGAAGTGAGAAGACATCAGTAGTGTTCTATAAGACTCCCTCAGTCAGCTACGAACCCATGTTCGAGATTCTCGAGCAGCGAAGCAATGTTTTGTGTATCGGTATTTTCGCCGCCATCGTCTTTATTGGAAAGATGTTTGGTGGTCGCCTTCTTGGTCTTATTCCCTTGGGTTTCTGCGTAGGTTCTGGTGTTTTTCTCTGGACGAAAGACTTGATTCGTCAAGGCAGAGATCTCGAATGGTCGAGCGAGCAAGAACGTGGTGAGACTGCCACCGCAAACTTGATTCCTGAGTCCGTTGAATGGATGAACACCATGCTCGGAATCATGTGGGGATTGATTAACCCTGAGATGTTTGCTGGTGTTGCTGATACGTAAGTAACTACTTCCAGTGGCATGACTTTTACTAACTGCAACAGACTCGAAGATGTCATGGCGGCCTCGGTTCCTGGTGTTATTGAGAATGTTCGCGTTGCAGATATTTCCCAGGGCAACAACCCTATCCGCATTCTCAACATGCGTGCTCTTCCCGACTCCCACGTCCAAGACATCAAGGACGAGCAGCATCGCCAGAATGAGAAGACCACCGACCCCGAAGAACTCGCGGCTAATGAGCAAGCTGGCTCATTCTACAACCTCGAGGTTGCTGTCGCCTATCATGCGAAGCCCTCCGGCGCGGACATTGCGTCCAAAGCGCGCAACATGGGTATGCAGCTTGTCTTCTACCTCGGAATCAAGGGCCTATTTGGAGTTCCTTTGCCCATTTGGGTCGAACTTCAAGGCCTTGTTGCGACCGCTCGAATTCGACTCCAATTAACCCCTGACCCTCCTTTCCTCAAGACTCTCACTTTTACGCTTATGGGCATTCCTAAGGTCCAGGCTGGATGTACCCCTATGATCGAAAAGGGCGTCAATATTCTCAACCTGCCTCTCATCTCCAACTTTGTCAACTGGGCCATTGGTGCTGCCGCGTCGATGTACGTGGCTCCCAAAAGTCTGTCCCTTGACCTTAGCAAGATGCTCCAGGGTGACGACATCAAAAAGGAGACACTGGCTCTTGGTGTCATGTTCGTTCGCATTCACAAGGCTACCGGTCTCAGCAAGCAGGATCAACGCGGAAGCAAGGGCGGTGGTTCCGATCCCTACATCACCATCAGCTGGAGCAAGTTCTCCAAGCCCCAATTCTGTACTCGTGTTATTCAGGATGATCTTAACCCCGTTTTTGAGGAGAGCGCTGGCCTTTTGGTTACTGCTGATCTTCTCAAGGCTGACGAGCAGCTTTCAGTTGAGCTTTGGGACAGTGATAGATCTTCTGCTGATGATGTCGTTGGCAAGGTCGAGCTCAGCATTCAGAAGCTTATCCAGCACCCTGGTAAAATGTTCCCTCAGGTTTCCAAGCTTCGAGGTGTCAAGGCAGACAGCGAAATGCCCGGAGAGCTCCACTGGGAAGTCGGCTTCTTTGGCAAGACACAATTCCGAAAGGCCCTTCGAACCGATGGTCGGGACCTCAATCTCCCCAAGGCGCTCGCGGACAAGCCTGAGCTTCAAGAGAACAAGGGCGCGATCGATACCAAGGAGGAAGATGCCGTCATCCACACCCCTCCTGACCCATTGTGGCCGTCTGGTATTCTCAGCATCGTCGTCCACCAGATTGTTGGCCTAGAATTGGAAAACATCAAGGGCTCCAATGGAAAGAGAAAGGGTAGAGAGTATGAGCCAGCCCGTCCCGAAGCCGGTGAAGTCAAGGAAGAGCAGGCAAAGTCCCTCCCTAGTTCTTACTGCACTATTCTTCTCAACGACGATCTTGTTTACAAGACCCGAACAAAGGTTGTTTCCTCTCAACCCATCTTCAACGCTGGAACGGAAAAGTTCATTCGAGATTGGCGTTCTGCTATCGTTACCGTTGCAGTCCGTGACTCCCGCAACCGCCAGCACGACCCTATCATTGGTGTTGTTCCTCTCAAGGTCACTGATATCCTTCAAACCAGCAGCGAGTCTACCAGGTGGTACCCTCTCGACGGAGGCATCGGCTTTGGCCGCATCCGTATCTCCCTGTTGTTCCGTTCTGTTGAGCTCCGGCTTCCGCCTCCTCAGCTGGGTTGGGATATTGGCACCTTTGAGTTTATGTCTGACTCCATCACCACGACTGGCTACGCTCCTTCGAACCACGCCAAGATTCGCTTCCGTACTGGAGGCTCGTCTGCTAGCGTTGGAAAGAGCTCATCCACTCGTGAGGCCGATGGCATGTCCTTCAACATCAGCGGTGCCGACGGTAATGAACGTGTTCGCCTACCCGTTCGACATCGCTACAGCTCGCCCGTCTTCATGGAATTCTACCCAAGTGGAAAGCGAAACCCGGATGCCTACGCCGTTCTGTGGCTCCTGGAGCTTGTTGATGGTGAAGAGACTGACTTTGACATCCCTGTTTGGAAGTGCAACCACAGCATGCGACTTTCCCAGAACTACATTACCGAAGCAAATTACAAGTCAGTTCCCGATATTGAGATGGAGGAGGTCGGGCGAGTCCGCTTCCGCGCTCGATTTTCTGCTGGAACAGATTCCGATCACATCAAATTCGCCAGTACAAACGACGACCGTGAGACAATCGAGGCATGGGAAGCTTGCTACGCAGAGGGTGTGCGTAAGCAGGATGTCGAGACTGAGGTTCCCCATGTGATCCAGAAACTTCACGAAGAGTCTCTCACTCATGGCCGCGACGTTCTGGCCCAAGCTGACGAGAAGGAGAAGCAGAAGTGGCTTGCCAAGGACGGGACCGATTGGAGCGGTGCCTTTGGTGAAGATCCTTCTGCGTTGATGCGCAAGAAGAGCAACAGCGAGTCCAGCGAGGAATACGACGACTTTGACGAAGATGACTCCGATCCTGATCTTGGTATTCAAGATGCCGACACTGAGCCTACAGATGCCTCTGAGAACGGGCGCCCTTCCGTTGACACAACAGGTACCAACGCAACGAGCGCTACCAACAGTTCCCAGGCTAGCTCCAACAGCAAGAACCCCATCAAGAAGATCAAGTCATACCGATCCGACAGTCGCGATATGCATCGCAAACATCGAGGTCTCATGCAATGGCGACCCATGCGCAACATGCAGTTTGCCAAGGACGAAGCCAAGTTTGCAGTCCGAAAGGTGGCTAAGCTTGGAGCCCTGGATGGCCGAAAGCCTGATGTCGAGACTGAGATTTAGTGCATTAAAATTTCCTTTGTTTTCAAGAGGTGATGGTTGGAAAGGCGATTGGTAGATGGGTGAGATTGATGATGGCACGATTGGAGTTCTGCTGATTATGATTGTCTTGTATAAATACGAATAGCAGTTATTGGAATGAAATGAACTCCCGATAATAACCCATGTCTAATCCGTGATATGTATGACAGCAGACGCGTGAACAAACAGCGATCCGCCTCTAGCATAGAATTACCGTAATTAAATGAGCCGCAGTCTTACTAAAACATATATTTGATTGAATTAATTGTTGACTCTTTAGTATATTTCTAGTTGTTCATAACTGACATCTATCTCTTTGTACTGCTAGAGCACGTGAGTGAATGAAATCGGCCTTCCGCAGGCATCTTTTGGCGAATCAATTCTTAGCTTCCTGTCTTCAGCGTTCCTTGAGAGCAATAACACTTTAATATAATTCCAAAAGTGGCATATTTTACACATTGTAGGCCTTTCGTTCATCACTTTATCTCACAAGCTCCTTTCCTTCTCAAATAAGTTACACAACCCGCATTATACACGCTTAACTCATCGCGCCACGCCGCGTCAAGCGTGTTAAGCTGTTTGTACAGCATGAGCTTCAACAGCAATAACCCTGGGAACCAAAGTAAAAAGACCCAGCACGCCCACTTACCATCACATTTCAATCGCTTTGGTTCCGTCTCTGATAGTCTAGAGTCAGAGGATCCTCTAGCCAGGGATGTACCAACAAGAAGTCACAGCCAAAGCCCCGTCAAGCAGCATCCAGGTTCTTTGACCCCAAGCGGTAGGTCAAGTCTCGCTGTCGTTCTCACGAGGTCACCAGCACATCTCGAAGCCTACAGAGAGGTCAGCATCGATGAGGCAGATGGCTTTGATGCGCTGGTCGCGTCAGATCTTACCCCACAGGGAGGACCAAAGTCGTTATTCAAAGCAGTCAACGCTCTGAAAACGTTGAGTCCAGGCGGTTCCAGCGACGCAACGTCTACAACACCAGCGCGAGGAAGAGGCAGGCCTAAAGGATCAACGAATAAATCAAAGGGTCTGCCTACAGCAGCTGGAGCTCGGCAGGCCCGACAAGCTGCTACTAAGCCGCGGCCTCATCCCAATGGCTTTCCAAAACGAAGAGGCCGGCCGCCAAAGCAACCTTCTCCTCCTCCAGAGACCATCTACTATCAAGTGGATGCACCAATCTTCCCATTTCTGTGTGAGTGGAGAGACTGCAAGGCTGAACTACATAACCTCGAAACTCTCCGACGGCACGTTTACATCGTCCACGGCGATGATATCAACTGCTTATGGGGAGAGTGTGGGGGGTTGGAGAAACCATATGAGTTTGAGACGGACGAGGTGTTTAAAGAGCACGTCGAGGAGGCGCATCTAGTGCCCCTATCGTGGCACTGCGGTGATGGGTTTAATAATAATGTTGGTGAGCGGAGTTTACCGAACACGGCAGAGGATGTACCGGATTATCTCAAGGATGAACACGGGAACCAGGTCACGCCCTCGATACGAGATCAGCAAGAAGAAGATTTGTTTACGTGGAGAAAGAACCGGCGAAAACTAAAGGAGCTGCTCATCCGTATGAACGACAACCTCCCCGATGAGTCAGATGAAGATATGGGAGTCCGGAAACAAGCACTATGAAGGGTTCACTCACAGAGGTTGGTTAACAGAATTGAGTACAAGTCCGGCTTAGGACTAATGCAGAGTGGTTTTATGATTCAAGACTACCTTTTGGGTATTGATGGTCTCGAAGTTTCGTTCCGTGAGGTTGACCTTGATGTCTTACTATCAGTGGCTTGGGAGAGGAGATTTTCAGCGAAACATGTGGAGAGACGTCTCATCCCCGCGTTTGATGAGGTGATGATGGTGACTGTCATTATGCTTATACGATTACGCGTGAAAGGAGCTGCCGTTCGATTGGAGCTCCTGAACAGTTGGGTGCTGGAGGCGAATGTATCAGCCGCTGCTGAGAGCTTCTCAAGCTCGATTTTCCTGTGTTGAAATCTCTCAAATGAGGCTGAACTTACGAGATTCAGAATCTCCAGGGCTGAATATGGCGTCCAGCTCAGTTGTCTCAGCCCAATATTATTGGCATACGCGGAAATTAGAAGCGTCATCCACGCGTCCCGATTATCCGAGATGGAGGGGCGGGATATCTCACAGCACATCGACCTGGAAGTTTTGGGGTCAAACATAACCAACCATTTATTTAAATTTGAATTATCATTAGGCCCGAGAAGAATGCATAAGCTTTGTAAACATTGTAACACCAAAGCACCAATCCCATCGATTTATTGGATACCAGAACCGCCAAGTGGCATTACAGCAAACATCCCGCCTTTTCTTAGTCATAGTGGCTTCCCTTGCCTCCATCGAGAGGGTTCCTGACTTGGATGAGACCGGGAGCAGCAAGAGTGAAGTTGGGAACGTCATCAGGAGTGTCGATCTTGTTGGAAGTAGTCAGAGCAGCGTGGGTAAAACCCTGAGCGACCAGCTTGTGATAGGGGAACTCAGCCTCAAGCTTGACAGTCTTGCCATTCCACTTGACGTTCTCGGCCTTGACACTGTAAGGAAGCTGTTGGCCAGTGGTGTAAGTGATGTAGAGGTCCTCGCCCTTGTGAGACTCCTTGAGAGTAGCGCTGAAAGAGAGGCTCTGGTCCTCAGCGTCAAGAACGGCAATGGCACCACCGTTGACCTGGAGAGCAGGGAAGATAGGAATCTTGATCTTCTTGATGTCCTCAGTGCAAGATCCAGGAACAACAAAGCCCTGGAGAGCAGACCAGGCGAAAGCAGCAGGGACTGTGGTCAGGAAAGGTGACTCAGAGGGGACTTGGCCGAGGTAGATGCGGTAGAAACCGTTTTGCTCACCCTCTTGGCCGATGACGGATGAGATGAGGCGGACGACCTCGGGAAGACCCTCGCTTGCGAAGACAACGTTGGCATCTTGGAGAGCACCGAGGACAACGGCAGTAAAGGTCTCAGCGAGAAGAATGGCGTCCTTGAGATTGTCGACGGGGAATTGGTATTTGCAAGGTGAAGGGGCAAATTTGCCGGCTGACTTGAGAGTGGCCAGGGCGCCGATGGCGTGCTGCTCTTCTTGCTATTGCAAATGGTCAGTTGACTAACACTCTTATGATTATGGGTAAGTACTTACAGCAAGGACAGTCTTGAGGACATGGGTGGCTTCATGAAGCTTGTCACCCTCAACCTTGTATCCCTTAATACTGTTGGTAACATTGTAGAGAAGAGAGGCAAAGTAAGCAGTCTCAAACAGCTCGTTGAAGGCAATCAGCTGGAAAGCTGTGGTAGAACCATCACCAAGAGTGGTAGGAAGAGGAGCACCAGGTAGCTTTCCACCAGCCTGGATGGCGATCTGCTTCTCCTGTGAAGCATCGGGGTTGGGGAAACCATTCGCAGCAGGAACCCTGTAAGATCTGGGAACTATGCCAGCAATGGCAGAGCCGACAAGGCCTACAGAGGCAAAGAGTGTTGAGAAACGCATTGTTTCTGTTGTTGTAGTGTGAGCGAAAGGGAGTATTGGCTATGGCAGATAGACAAACAGAGAATGTGATGTTTTATACTGCAAGATGGGACAAGCCAATGAATGTGGCATGAACTGAGGGAAGTAAATCTGTTGAGGGGTGCTGCTCGAGGGATATATAGCTGTAATGGAAGAGAGACGGCACTTGGAGGAGGCTGGAGGATGGCTCAGCGGCGAGAATTGAGTTCACGGCAAGGTTACCCATGAGGAGGGGTCTTGAAACTATCATGACGACATGAATCTCACGGAACGAATGTGATGAGATTGCGCTTGTGTGCTGAGTCCCGCTGTGTCTTTGATGCTATGCTAGTTCTTACTCCTCAGCTCTGGATCTAGGCCTTGCCGAGATGTCGCAGTTGGAAGGATGAGTTAGCTAGTTGAACGGCTAACACGGCCAGAGCTATCTTTGGAGTAGGGGCGGAGATTTGCGGTAGCGGGGAGACGATGTTACCTTGAGCTCATTGCATCATTATTAATATATTGAATCGATCGATTAATGTTATGGTTACAGATATAGCAATTCGGAGGGATGGGGGAGCATTTCTCAAGAAAAGTAATTTCTCAACAATAAAGCGTCTATCAAGCATAAAACGCCCCGAAAACATAAACAAACAAAAAAATAAAAATACAGAATGTTACATCAACGAAACTGTTTCATAAACTTTGGCTCGGCTCATCTGCCGTGTGGCGTTTACGCCCCAAATACCACCATGCTCACCAAATGTACTCCGCCCCACGACTACGTGAATCCCCAGCTTTAGTGCCAGGAACTGAAATGTCATCGGGCTACAGTAGATAGGGCTTAGACTTGATTATACTCGGCAGCATGATCCGATGGTAAGCTTTTTCGTTAGGACGGAATGGTGAGGTTCCGTTGCTAATTAGGGACTTTGGTAAGCTAAGTAAGTGGGCATTGTTGGTGTAAGATGGGTTTGGAATGATTTATGGCTTTATATAGTATCAGACCCTTTTTATCAAGTAAAAGGTCTCAAGATGTCGAGGTTTCTGAGGTTTGAGCTGTTGAATGGCTATAGCCAGTGATGTTGGGGGCTCATGAATATGACAGACTAGATCAAACAGTGAATTCGATAAGCTTGGCTGTCCTTTGAATCCAATCTGACGCTGTGTGTTCAAGGTATTACAGGCCCTGAGGTTTTCGTCTCACAGCGTTTCTCAGTTTCGCCTCTAATAATATAAGGCAAGAAATTCGGTTAATCCGGAGACGTAGACCACTCCATACATACAGAAATGCATTATGGAAGTACGAGCTCCAGTGACCGAATGATTACATGTCAACTATCGATATTCTGCATCGTTGAGTGTATTCGATGTTGTTCATTGCGCTTTCGTATGAGTCTATTGCCAGTAGACATGTTGTTGCTTGAGCTCTGGCTGTTCATTGCAGAATCATGTAGTCTCAGCTAGGTAGGGCCAAAGAGACTGTAGCGAAAAACATGAGATTACACTCGGTTGCTGCCTTATTCTACAAAGATATAGACTAATTCCCATGACTTGGACATTGACTGCAGTGAACCCATACACCCAATATATGAGTCGGTAGCCTTATTATTAGTATAAAAAAAAAGACGCAGCATACTTCTACTTATAGAAGTGAAGCGGGTCTGGCTAGGATTCTCCCGCATCCCGGCTGTGCACTTTGGCAGAGGTCCATTGCACAACACTTCTAGCGATTGTGACAGGTCAGGTTCAACGTCATGTTGGTTGAGCCTTCACTGCTCTAACCTTGTATATTCCCTGCCAGAGCTGCCATTCTCGTTTGATGCCGTCAACCAACGTAGAATCTGATGAAACGTGCCCCAGTTGTAGATCATGGAGTCCGGCGCTTATGAGTGTCTCCTGTTGCGTTCGGCGCTTAGAGCCATGTGATGTGATGTGATACCCAAAACTTATGAAACAAGATTAAACCCATGTTTGTAAAAAGCGTTCTTCATTTTCTTTGCACCTCGTGTATAAATAGTTGCTTTCCTAAAAATGTTTTCTTCTGTCCGGCGCGTCTTTCGTTCTAAATCCAAACCAGATAAAACCCCTCCTGTGAAGGAGAAGCCAGTTCCTGAACCATCGCCAGCGCCAGCGCCAGCGCCGATAGCTCAGGCTCGGTCAACTTTCTTCTACTCTGGAATACAAACATTCCATAGCACTGAAAGTGATAATATCGAGTGAGTTTTCATTTATTTTTATCTCGGCCTCGGGGAGCAAGAAAACATCGGTCCTTGACTTAGAGTGTCAAAATAAAGAATTAGGTAAATTTAGTATAAGTTTAGGATGGATGCCTTTGCTAAGTTTATAAGCTTAGGATACCCTCTGCTAATTTAAGTAAGGGGCATCTTAAACTTATCCTGAATTTACTTAATTCTTTTTATTCCTTAGCTTGGTTAAGCTGTTGTCTGACCATGAGGGCAGCATCGTCTTCGTCCATGGATTGAAAGGAGACTGTCAAAAGACGTGGACCGACAAAGGTTCGGGACTTCCGTGGCCGAAAACACTGCTTCCTTTGGAAATCGAGACTGCACGTGTTCTTACTTATTCTTATGATTCAACTGTCACCGGTAAGGACGATGTTCCTTCGCAGAATCGAATCTCCAACCATGCATATAATCTCGTGACTGCTCTCGCATCACTTCGACAGAGCGACAATACAGTAACTATCCACATACCCTAACGTTACTCCTGACTAACGATTCTAGAATGAACGACCTATTATATTTGTCTGCCACAGTCTGGGCGGACTTGTTTGCCAGGATGTGAGTCACTCGAGTCCAGGGTCCAGATTTGATGGCTGATCAAGCAAACAGGCCCTGGTTACAGCAAAACAACGATCTGAACAACACCTTCAAGATATAGTCAACTACACCCGCGGTGTCATCTTTCTCGGCACACCACATCATGGATCAAGCCTCGCCAAGATCGGTGAATTGGTCTCGCGCTCCGTTGGATTGATCAAAGAGACCAACAGCGACATTGTCCAAGTTCTTACAAGGGACTCGGAAGTCCTGGCTCGAATTCAGGATAGCTTTCAGGCTCTTCTGATGACGCGTAGCAAAGATGAAGCCAGCATGATAGACATTACATGCTTCTATGAAGAGCTCCCGACTAAGAGATTCGGAGTGATCGTTCCCAAGCATTCAGCTATCCTACCTGGATATATCTCAATCGGCATACATAAGAACCATGCTGAGATGACCAAATTCTCTAATTCTGAAGAGCCTGGATTTGTGGCTATATGCGGAGAGCTTAAGCGTTGGATGAAGAGGATCCAGCAAACCCAGTCTATGCCTCAGCCGCAGCATTCTCAGGTTGCGCAATGTGAGTTATAAGCCAACACTAACACCAGGAGTTCCTGGTAATCTGGATGGGGATTTGATTACCTGACTTGTACTGACTTATCAGGCCTTATTCCGTACACTATAAACCCAGATTTCGTCGGAAGATCCGAGATACTTTACCTCCTGAAAAGTCAGCTTGGAGATCCAGAAGCCCAGTCACAGGGTAAGGGGCATCGGAGAGCCGCATTGTATGGACTTGGCGGAGTTGGGTACGTTCAAAACGTCCATTAGAAAAGAGCAATTCACTGACTCAGAATAGAAAGACCCAAATCGCACTTTCGTATGCATATTGGATCCAGGGAGTTTCTCAAGATATATCAGTCTTTTGGGTTCATGCCAGCAGCGTTGAAAAATTCTCTGAGAGCTACGCCAACATCGCCAATGAATGCAGAATCTCAGGACACGAAGACCCAACATTCGATGCTTTGTCCACCGTTAGAGACTGGCTGGAGAGCAAGCAAAGTGGACAGTGGCTGATGGTCATTGACAACGCTGATGACATGCAACTTTTCTTTCCTCACAACGATTCCTCAAAGTTGAAGGCCGATACTGAGAGTGGCATGAGCCAGTTCATACCACAATGCCCTCATGGCAATATCCTTGTTACTACAAGGAATATGCAGGTAGGCTCAAGACTCACAAAGGGCAAGTTCCCCATCGAAGTTGGCAAGATGGACGAATATGAGGCGACTCTGCTTCTCCGCCAAGGCCTACAGCAAGCGGATGAACCCGAAAAGGACTTGGTCGAACTCTCATCCCGCCTAGAGTTTCTCCCTCTTGCGCTGGTACAAGCAGCTGCCTTTATCCAGGAGAACTCAATCACAGTCTGCGAATACCTTGAACTCTTGGATGGAAGCCAAGATGATCTTGTTGAACTTTTGAACGAAGAGTTTGAAACTGTTGGGCGAGATTCCGATACCCCACGCGCAGTTGCTCAGACGTGGATGCTTTCCTTCCAGCAGATAGAGAGACAGTACCTCTTCGCCAGTGAGCTACTATCACTGATGTGTTTATTCGATCGCCAAAAAATACCCCTCGATTTCGTCGACTTTTACGCCAGAGAAACTCTGCCCGCAGAGTCAAACACCAAATTGCAACTTGTCAAGGCACTTGGGGTATTGAAGGCATTCAGCTTCATACGGCCAGAGAAAGGTGGCGATCATACTATGCATCGTCTGATTCAATTAGTCACTCGAACCTGGTTGGTACGAAAAGGAAGGATTGCTGAGTTTACAAGGCACGCCTTTTCGGCAGTGTCAGACTTTTACCCCTATGCATCGTTCGACGATGCCGAATTCTGGCTCGAGGATATGACAACATGCACTGCGTATCTTTCCCACGCCAAGTCCGTCCTTGAGGCTCAGATAATTGAAACAGAGGAAGACAGACTTATCAGGGCTTCTGTGCTCCATAGAGTTGGGTCATTCTTTCGCTTTCAAGACCGATACCGTGAAGCAGAAAGCTTGCAACGCGAAGGGCTCAATATTCGAAGAGAGCTACTCGGTGAAGAACATATAGAAACTCTCGTAACAATCTCTGACCTTGCAGGCTCACTGGCTGACTTACGGCGGTTCGAGGAATCCGACGAATTACAAAGAAGCCTTATTGAGACTTTGAAACGCCTCCATGGTGAAGAACACGAGAAAACACTAGATGCCATGTCTAACTTGGCTGTACACCTATCGCAACAAGATAGAAATGATGAGGCAATAGCGCTAGATCGCCATGTCTTGGAGGTCAGGAAACGGATCCTTGGAGAAGAACACATCGATACAATACAAGTGATGGACAACCTGGCAGCCAGACTTGAAGGGGAAGAGGCGGAAGAACTGCAAAGACGGGTTGTAGAAGTAAAGACTAGGATCTTGGGTAAGGAACACCCTTCGACCGTTCACAGCAAGGCAAACCTAGCTATGACGCTCTTTAACGGGGATGAACTCGGAGAGGCAGAAGACCTGTTCCTCGAAGCACTCGAGGCCAACAAAAAGATCCTTGGCGAAGATCACCCCACCACCCTACGGGTTATGGCCAACCTTGGAAGTGTTTGGTTATTGTTGGGCCAGATGTTCTTGAACCAAAGGCACTTATACCCTGATGTAGACATGCTTGGAGATGCAAAACGGTTGTTTGAAGAATGCCTTGGGCTCCGGATGAAGCGACTTGGGCCAGATGATAGTGAAACAATTGAGACACGGGATTTATTGGATGAGTGTCTAGAGGCGCTGGAGGTTGCGGATCTTATTGATGCAGAAGCAGCGGCAGAGGCAGAGGCAGAGGCGGAGGGCGTCAATGATCAGGCATAGCGATTGTTCATATTTGAGAGTCACGAAGACCTGTTCCAAGCTACAGAGTGACAGATCAAGTGCATATTGGCAGATGGGTTATGATATGGATATGATGACGCCTCCTCCTTCGTCTTTCATGATAACTGTATTCACATCCCACCTCGTCCCAGAGTCCATCAAGCTGTAATACCGTAAGAGTGCCTCTAATTACTATTTCAGTGATACACTCCTCAGTAGTCGATTATAATACGTATGTTTGCATGCTTATAGAATAGTCGGCACTTGACGATAAACATAGTTTCTCTTCTTATGTTGGAGCATACCCAATTCACCGGTTTAAATGTTGGTTGTCGATATCAAATGAGAACTGCTGTTCCAACAGGGGATACATGAGGTTAGAATAGTAAAGCTTAACCAATATGAATTTTGACGTGACTTGAATGACGTGTCAGAATTTGCCTCGGATAAGAAGATACAGACACCCATTGAGGGACACAACGAAAATATTGCGCATACCCGCAAGATCAGCTTTATTCTCTTCGCGATGTTTTGCAAACATATTGTTTTATTCTTGATAAAGCAGTATAACTTTAATAGCTGGGGATAGTTGTTGATAATGTTCACAATAACTCATCAGCTGTAGCAGGTCAAATAGTGGTCTTCAATGGGGAGAAAGAACAAGAAGAAAGAGAATGATGCTACTGGTTTAACCGTCACGGACAAACATCATAACAAAATATATTGATAAAGGAGCGGAAGTCTAATATAATCCTTTCAAATGCAACCCATATTAATACACCGCTTCGCCTGTGCTTCCCAAATGACATTTTGTTTCGTCGCTGCTGTAAAAAGGCACTCTGGTTCCGAATACACCGGAGTCTCCTCTGGCCCTCGATTCCATCTCTCATCGCGGCTTTCAGTGTAATTCAAGAATGGTTTTTTCTTTGGCCAAAGCTGGCAGTATTCGAACAGATCTCATCGCAGCTTTTATTTCTTGCCTTTGGCGCCTGTAGCAGCCTTGCGAGCATCAGCTATGAGATTTGTCAGCAATCTTTTGTTCTAAAAGCGACGCTGTGTTGGTTCGTGGTTGTATTCGGGAATCGATCGTAAGGTTTTAAGCTGTTGGACATACCAGCTGCCTGCTTTTGTCGCATTTGTTCGGCGTCGAATTCTTTCTTTTTCTGCATCTGAGTACCGCTATCCTGGTTTCCCTTCTTCTGTTGTCATGAAACGATGAGTGTTAGTACTTGCAAATTACGCGAGAAGCTAGGAGAAACAAACAAGGCGGTTATCCCTGGCCAGCTTCTTTGCACGATCCGTATCACGCTGGTTGCCACGAGACATGGTGTCGGTATTCGATGGAAATTGAAGCTGGAAGAATGGTGTAGAAGATTTTGGAGCTAAAGGTTGGCTTGCCACAGGACTAATGTGTTCAAACAAGGAGTGAGGAAGAAGGGAAGAATCGGTCACGACACAAGCGGCCAGACCGTCAGATAAACCTAATAAGACGGGATTCAAGGCTGTGTCCTTTTCCGCTTTAGTTAGTCTTCACCAAAGAGCCAATCGGAGAACAGAATTTTGGAGGCCTGTGTGGCCTCGATCTGGGCTGCATTGACCAATCCAGGTACTTTGCTTTCTCATACTTGCCTCACGTAACCTTTTGTACCTTGCCTCAGCTTGTCACCTAACCCTGGTTTTTTCGTTGACGGAGCCTCATCGTCAATTGTTAACTGACAAAACAATGGAGAGACAAAAACTGATATAAATGATCTGGTGTTTTGTTTGAGTTCTGAGGAACAGAATCATTTCTCATTGGTCAACGCTTGCTCCTTACAAAGAAACATCTTCAAAAATCTCAACTTGAATGCTGGCATCCAATGCTTACATCACAGCACATAGGAATGTGTGTCCGAGCTGAGCTTTCAAAAGTAGACATGACACGTAAGAGGTAGGCTCACCGAACTCAATATGTCTTGAATAATCCCATGTGCCACTCTAAAAGACTTACGATATGCTGGGGGAGGTGAGGCAACCCTGAGTACAAGAACATGTGCCTCAATGACCTACAACAGCATTCTCATTGGCTTTCTAAAGCCCATACGCCAGCAAATAGAGGCAACACTGAGTTCAATAGTTTATTGAATTGCTCGCGCCCTCTCACGCGATCTATTGCTTTGCTGAAGGCACCCGTTTTTAGCTTCAATTTTTACTGGCACGCGCTCAGCTGAGCTGAAGAGTGGCAGTACCAGCACTTCAGTACCTGTCAAATTAACGAACGAGGCCAAGCAGAAAGGCCACAGAACATTTCGGCCGTCCTTTGGCCAGAACTTCAAAAGACGGACATACAACTGTGGGAATTCACTATCGTCACTAGCCCTACCCCAATCCTTAACTACTATTCGTGCAGCACCAGGCGCAACAAGTGAGGCATTGCTGTTTCTCCAAATCTTGCCCGCGGACCAGTTGTGACAGGCTCAAATTGGATCGTGGGTCATTCATCTGAGAGACAATAGAGTATTCGGCTTAAGTCAAGTAGAGTCGTTGTATTGTTTTTCTTTCTCTTTCAGTTTGGGTTGGTTTCAATCACTCTGCCTCCCCTGCCAGACATGTCCAACAACTGCTCCTGCAAACTGCAAATTTCTGCTTCCAGTTCCTTGGAACTAGTTGTCCGTGATGCGTTCTCGAAATCAATAAGCGTAGCTCTGCCAGCATGAATAAGGAGGTTGTGCTTGTTGACATCCCCATGTTTGATCCCTAAATGATGTAGTTTCGACAAAGCTTGGTGGCACAAAGCGAGGTCATTCGACGTAGCGTGGCGACAACCTTCGATACGGTCCATAACTATTCCAATAACCCGGCCTTCCTCCGTCAGGTGGCCAAGAAAGTTTGGCCCAATACGTTGGCCTTCTATCCACTGATAAGCCGTTGTCTCTGCTTCCAACTGAGGCACCTCCCATGGAAACCGAGCGAACTTGACAACAACTGGGGAGCTGAAGCGAGAGCATGCGGCCTCGAAGACGTTGGAACGAAGCTTTCGCTCCATTTGGAGATCCAGATGGTCGACATGTGTGATGTGCCAGACATTGAGGATTCCAGGGAGCTGTACTCTGGATATAGAGGAAAAATAAGCAGTTCCTTTCAAAGGATCGCGTGAGATGCGACCTTTGTTCCATTCCTCAGTTGGAAATCGTGGAAGTAAGGAGAATAGAGTAGGGCCAAAGGCCATTTCGGGAAGCTCAAAAAGGCCTGCATCAATGGTAAGATATTTGACAAATTTTTTGTCAACAAGAATCCGGAAGTCGCTCTCGTTATCTGGGTCGATACTTGCTTGAAGCAGTTGCAAGTCAGAGGTGTGGTCTTTCATGGTTGACTTGTGAAATGGTATTGATAAATCGCCTCCACATGGATCATAGATCGTAGATCGTAGATACCGAACACATCATATAAAAGAGGGGGAATCTCGTTACAGTTACCAACTTATGGCCCTTGGAGATTGTGTGGTTATGGTACGGAGGATTAGGACCATATGCCCACTCCATCACGTCTAAGTACCTAGAGAGTGTGTTTCAGCACGCGAAAAGCGGCAATATTTGGATCTAAGGTGTGATCGTTTAGGCGCAAAGACGAGTATGTCAGGTAAGAATATTCGTCCATAGTGATCAAGGTGTTGTGTGAGGTCCTCGGAAGCATATTAGTAGATCTTGGAAGTGTTTCGAGAGGCACAGCTGGTCTGTGCTTTGCTTAACCAACGGTCTTGGCCTGGGCCGGCCTGGTACGTACCTACCAGGAAAAATACTTATAACGAGTTTCCTTTCACCAAAAATATCAAGAAGACTACCACAATAAAAAACATACAACAGCGGGGATTCGCTGGTCGTCACCGACCCAACTACTAATCCGCCCCTTATCAGCTTATCTATGGGAGAGCGGACGGGATCCCGAGTTCTCTGATAGGTATGGTCGTATGTGACAGTCCGTTTCCATACTCCAGGTTATGTTGACGTTCTGAACAAGATCCAGAAGTCAGACAGCCACAGGTACTCATCGATAGTATCACAGGGAATCACATAGGCCGAATATGTCATGTCTCGTTCGTCAAGGAGCTTGCCAAGTTTCAGCCTCATCGAGTTCAGCACATGGTTGTCTTGTCTGGTCTGAAAAAGCAGAGTTCATAAACACCTCGATACGCCTGCCGAGCTTTCTTGTAGATCGGATCTTGGGTTACCACTCAGAAAATCATGGCTCTCTCTAAGTTTATGCCTGGCGGAAAGAATGGCCAGTTGGCTGTTGCTGGTCAATTTCGTGAGGAGCCATTATAAGTCTATCAGCGGAGACACTTTGGTCACTCGTTGGCAGGTTTCTCTGGTGATACGATGAGGATCATTTGACTACTCTTCGAATCCCGTATCAAAAAGTCTTCAAGATGGCAATTTGGCGGAAACAAGGTACAAAGTGACTGGTGTGGACTAAGCCACGAGAGTCAAGGGCCATCCGGCTTGGCTCACTTACACGACTGCTCTATAAGTCAGTACCCGAAACGCTACTCGTTGCTCACAATGCTACACATCGCTCTTCGTAATGTTTAACATGGTAAGCTTGCAAAACGTCATAGGCAAACATTACCAGTTTCGCCGTTCTACACGCGGTACTTGGAGGCCTTTGTGTACGCGTACTTGAAACCTTCCACTTGGTGTCTTTTTGAAGGTCAATTACAACTAACAAACCTACGCGTCAATATTATGAGATCTTATGAATTTAACTCAATCGATTTGCTTAATGCGAAAACCCCTCCCAAAGCTATAACGTCATATTCGGCGAGACTTGCAACATTAAAAAAAAGATATGTACAAGAGAGGCTGTGCTGGCATACGAGAAGCCTCCTTATTCAATGGGCTTTTTAACTAGTATTAAGCATTGCTCATGTCTCATGTCTCATGACGTGCCATGCATCTGCATGAACATCCAAGATAGTCTTGTTTTTTCACATCTCTGGTAAAGCATGGCTGACTAGCGTTGATAACCCTTGAAGGTGGTTCAAGCTTTGTCGTGCCACTATTTCCAGGGTAGTCCACTCAGACGCGAACATTTCTGATTATGGAAGACAGTGACATTGAAAGGCTTTGCGGCATCAGGATATTTGATCAATTGGTGAGTTTTAGATTTAGAGCTCCATGATGACCGGCCTTAGTATTAGATCCCGAAGCCACTGAACGAGGCTAGGGTCTTCTGCAGTCCGTAACTCGGATGTTGTTAGGTGTCGTTCCACAAACAAAATGGCCCTGTTCTGACATCTCCCCACATTGTCATTGCACAATGATGAGTTACCAGGATAGGAAGTACTGCAATGTTGATCGCCTCATTCATGTCATGAGATTCCGACTCAATCGTTTTCTAGAAATGTAAGGTACAATCTGCAGAGTCCAAGCAAACAAACCCCGGCTGCGTGAACCAATATCGAGAACCCACAGGGTCTCTTTTCCGATCTGGCAAGACGCTATCGACGCCTCATGATTCTAGCGCACAGACAGACGGGACTCGAAACGTACCGTTCTAGTGGTTCGTTCGCCCTAGGATGTCTGAGAGACGGACTTATCAACAACCCACTGAAGAACGCCACCCCTTTACCGGGGACTTCGGGAGGATGAGTACTCTGGCTAAATTCGCAATTACGCTTTATATCTCACGGCATTATCTCACCGGAGTTTGCGGGCAGTGAAACGATACCGAGCGGCCGAGGGCGCAGTTGGCTTTGTCAGATAATGAGAAGCCAAGCCAACCTAAGCTCACCTTAAACTAACGTTACCCAGACCCTAGGGAACCCCCAGGCTAGGCTACCCAAGCCACAGAGAGGTGCGAGGCGGGCGAGTTTAGAGGAGGCGAGGCGTTCCAGATCCCCGCCTACAAGGGAGACGAGGGAATTCACCTCGAGTTTGCGTGAGATACTGTTTTATAGTACCATGATTATAGTGATTGCAGTAGTATACAAAGCGACGGCCTGCATACAGTATTCCCCTATCCGGTTTAAGTTTATATGTAACTCTATTAACAGAGAAGAGAAGACGAAGTCACATCCATCAATCCATTATGATTGGACCATGGGCGAGGTAACGCCAAAGATCGAGACTTTTAGAGCTGAGTTAGTGGGCGGGCAATGGTGATAGAGGGGCCGATGCCGACCTGCATTATAATTATTAATCATGCCTCAGGCAGAAGTCTCCGACGCCGCCCCCATTCCCATCGAATCCATCCATTCCCATCCATGGTCAAGGCCCATCTCCAATCCAATTCCCAGATCAAGGCCAATCCTAAGCAAGACCCATAGCCTGCCTGACCCAGTCTGAGTCTCGGTCTCAAGGCCAGCAGCGTCATTCCTCCTGAGGCTCTTGTGTCTTCTTCCTCCCTTTTATTCTTTTGCAACAGTGGTGCTGCTCTAAGCTCCCCTGTAACCTCTTTCTCTCAACAAGGTACTAAGCTTCGTCTACTCATCGGTCCCGACACTTATACCTATCTCGCTACGGACGGATACAAGGCCGCGACTTCAGCAACGCGCAACAACAACCCCCTCGTCCATCTTCTACCCGCCTCGACCAACATCAATCCGAAAACCTTTTCTCGCCTCCCAATTATTTATTTCGTCGAATATGGAAGCAAATCTCTAGTCGAACACCCGCCAAAACTGTTTCCGTCTTCACCTATACAAACGTTTCCGATAACGTTACCGTCGCTATGCCGTCTCAAAAGACCTCCAATGGCTCTGGCCAGGTGAGCCATCGCCTGCGCAATTTCTTCCGCATGAACACTGGAGGTAGCACCGGCAGTGCTTCCAGCGATAAGGAGAAGGACAAGGACAAGGAAAAGGGTTCGGCCGTCATCACTCCCGATCCTTCGAAATCCCGTCATACCAAGTTCTTTAGTAATACCGTCGGCCGTCTGCGCGCGCACACCGTCGCTAGCGAGGGTAACCAGCTGGAGGAAGCCATGAGTCCTACGGCACATGCCAATCCTTATTTCGCCCATCAAGGCCAACCAGGATTGCGTCACCACAATTCCGACTCTGTCCCCCCAAGTCCCCCCGATACGCCGAGTCTCAAGGTCCAAGGCCCCGATGGTGCCCCTGCGAACGATCAAACTACCAGCGAAACCAAAGAGGAACTTGCCCGGAGACTTAGAAGAGTCGCTAGTGCGCCCAATGCCCAGGGCCTGTTCTCTAAAAATGATCCTAACAACGAGCGTCCCGCGACTGCCGAGCTAGGCAAGGATCCCCTTCTCACAAGTTCAGGCGCATTGGGTCTCATAGAAACGGCTAAGGCTCTGGAGGCCGAAGACAAGGCCAAGAATGCCGATTCTGACGATGTCCTTGCTTCTCTTCCTGCCCCTAACCTGAGTATGGCTTTCCGCCGCACCTATAGTTCCAATTCTATCAAGGTCCGGAATGTTGAAGTTAACCCCTCCAGCTTTGACAAGATCAAGCTTATTGGAAAGGGAGATGTTGGAAAAGTGTACCTCGTAAGGGAGAAGAAGAGCAGCAGGCTTTATGCCATGAAGAGTAGGCCCACCGCTCACGTTTACCATCGCGACAAAGACTAACTGGCTACAGTACTAAGCAAGAAGGAAATGATCAAGCGCAACAAGATTAAGCGAGCTTTGGCGGAGCAGGAAATTCTTGCGACAAGTAACCATCCGTTCATCGTCACATTATATCACTCCTTCCAGTCAGAAGACTACCTATACCTGTGTATGGAGTACTGTAGCGGCGGCGAGTTCTTCCGCGCTCTGCAAACACGGCCTGGAAAATGTATTCCCGAAGAAGATGCTCGATTCTACGCCGCCGAGGTAACAGCAGCACTGGAATACTTGCATCTTATGGGTTTCATTTACCGAGACCTGAAGCCTGAGAGTACGTGGAGATGCCGTGCTTACAAATCTACCGCTGACCCTTTGTGATAGACATTCTCCTGCACCAATCGGGGCATATCATGCTTTCAGACTTCGACTTGTCCAAGCAGTCAGACCCTGGTGGCAAGCCGACCATGATCGTCGGCAAGAACGGAGCCCGTACCGACGCTCTCCCAACTATCGACACTCGCTCGTGTATCGCTAACTTCCGCACAAATTCTTTTGTTGGCACAGAAGAGTACATTGCGCCAGAAGTGATTAAGGGCAGCGGCCACACAAGTGCGGTCGACTGGTGGACACTTGGTATCCTTATTTACGAAATGCTTTACGGCACAACACCCTTCAAGGGCAAGAACCGAAACGCAACTTTCGCAAATATCCTTAGAGAGGATATTCCATTCCCCGACCATACCGGTGCACCACAGATCTCCAAGTAAGTCCTGGATAAAAACTCACCATCCTACTGTTCTAACCAAGCCACAGCCTCTGCAAGTCCTTGATAAGGAAACTGCTCATCAAGGATGAGAACCGGCGACTGGGCGCCCGAGCTGGCGCATCAGATATCAAGGCGCATCCTTTCTTCAGAACAACGCAATGGGCACTCATTCGACACCAAAAACCGCCAATTGTTCCTCACGCGGGCCGAGGAGTTGATACAGTCAACTTCCGAAACGTCAAGGAAAGCGAGAGTGTCGACTTGTCAGGATCAAGAGCGATGAACTTGAAGGGAGTTCCGTTGGACAGTGGACTGGCAACCCCTGGTGGTGAAATTGCCGACCCGTTCCTCGAGTTCAACAGTGTCACTCTGCATCACGATGGCGACGACGATCATCACCGTTGAGCTTGACTTTGAGTTTGAGTTTCCGGGTGCAACATTTGAGGTTTAGGAGTTCGAAATATTGTTATTGATAGTTGACCTCGATCATGGATTGGACATGTTGCCGCACGTATACGCATGGGGTTATGATCTGAGATTCTTGCACTGGGGCGTCTATTCTTTTATTCAGCGTCATTCGATACATACTTTGCACTCGACACTCCTTTGGATGATTGCTTGTAGGAGGGAGAGAGGGAGAGAGAAACCACGAAAGGGAGAAGAGACAAGAGGAGCGGCCAACGAAAGGGGACAGAAAACAGAAGCGGAGGCTAGAGAAATGATAGAGACAAGAGAGAGGAAGTCTCAGCATCCTATGGTTTGCCGCTATTAAAATGGCGTCTGGACTGGCGTTTCGGGAAGAGCGGGAAAGAAGTCATGTTATGTAAAGTTACTATTCAACAAAGATGGCGAGCCATGCACGAACGAAGGCTAGCTTATAGAACCACGGTGATGATTCTTTTACGGTGTCTTGAGTGGTGAGTTGAGGTAATTCACCAATACACCAACTACAAGCCAAGCTATATCATGAGTCGATCATAGATAAGCAAGGTCATCTATCTGACTTGACAGGTGTTAATGTAATGTTTCTCTCACAGGTGCATACGTCGCGTGTCGAGGTTCTTTCACGATCTGGGTCATCTGGGCTCGAGGACTTGGCACATGACCACATTTAGACACTGGGTGATGGAGGCGCAGGGGAACATCTGCCTAACTGAGACCCTTGAAAACCCCTAAAGTTTGAAATAAAAGGAGTTTTTGCCTGCGGAATTATGGAGACAAAATGCCTTGAGAACTTCTCGCATGACGGTAGTTGTGTTCATGGGGTTGGGTACAAGCTAGTGCTGAGAGGCTCAAAAGAGTGAAACTCCCCCAAGTCCGAGTTGGTATGGTCGCAGAAAACATTTGACAATATTTTTTTGGCTAGCTCGAGTCTCAATTGAATATCGAATATAGCGGTTTGAGTTGCCCCAGAAGAACAGAGAATAAGAACCCCGATGTCACGACTACGCCCGGCTTCAGAGCCCCGGCACCGGACCCGGCGGTCATCGGATCGGGCCATTCCCGTTGCCGCAAGGCCACATCATTCTAGACCGTATCTTCTCGAATGGAGTACACAAAACTGTCGGCAGAAAGAACTACTCAATGTTGAAGAGTTTCAAGAAGAGATGGTGGCGGTGGAAAGACCAGGTTGGCGGAAGTTGGCTATTGTAAGAGGCGAATGCGACATGGGCGTTCTATTAGGGATGGAGTTGGATAAAAAAAGGGGGGGTTGGGTTTGGGAGTTTCCTGAGACTGAGATCAGAAAAAGGAAGCCTAAAGAGGAGGATGGTGAGAAGAAGGAGGAAGAAGATGATGACACGTCTGATGAGGATGAGGGAATCAGAATATGCCGTGCATCGCTCATGGTCAAGGAACAACTCCCTATTCTTCTCCTCGATGGTCTTCCGTTTCGAATATTCTCACAACCTTATCGACCCTCAAGAGTCCCTAGTAATACTCGCCCAGACGGCAAAACATCAGGTAAACGTCCTCTAAAGCGATCCAGCCTGGAAGATTCCCTCTGGCAAGCCCTCGTCGATGTTCGCCCGGTAGAGGATCTCGTCGCAGAGCTCATCTACAACATGTGGCTCCAGAAACTCGACTCATTACCACCTCTTGGATCTGATTCTGTAGATGTGCAGTGGACTATCGCGCGAGCCCTTGAAACCAATGCAGATATCACAAGAAGCATGGAGCGACGAGGAGAGTTCAGTACCATAACTTCGGCAGACTGGTTAAATCTTGCAGAACGTCTACAAAGGCGCATCCAGCTCTCTGTGACCGTTGCTCTTCAAGTTCATGCTCAAGAAGCTCAAAATGACCCTAAAGATTCAAACTCCCGAAGTCTAGATCGAATAGCATATCTAGGAGGTCTGTTGTTTCCCCTGACAGTTGTATCAGGGATCTTGTCGATCGATAGTTCATATGGACCTGAGGGCAAATCATTTTGGGTGTTCTGGCTTGCATCGGGGCTTTCTTCCCTCCTTGCGATCCTCATCATCTATGCGGATCACCTGCGAACATTGGATGTGTGGATGGAGGTTGCTGCGAGTGAGATTCTGGACTTGGATCACAACAAACGGTTCCAAGCGAATAGGACACCGCGCCGACGAGAATACCATAGCAGCGGTGATCCAGAGCGTGGGGAAGCAAAGTTGACGACAGCGTCGGATGGAGGCGTGTATGTCGTGCAGCATAGAGGAGATGGGACTAGAGGCAGAGCATGGAGAAGAGGAGAATTGGGTTGGGTGGGAGCGATGAAGAAGATGTCAGGATGGTACAGATGGAGGGGAAGTCCAGGCATGGAGTTCAAAATGCCAGGTTGGGAGAAGAAAGTGAAGAACCTGGTGTGGTGATAAAATATCTATGCCAAGACTTCTCAGAATAGACTGCACAGAGGCTATAGAGGACAGGTCGTATATTCAATAGATAGATCACGCCTTGCGTTTTATATTAAATAAGATTTCAAGATTTCATAGCAATTATGCCTCCATCATATTCTCCATTCGTACACGCACGCAATCAAAGCCATGCTTCATCCCCCATTTCAAACTTACACGCGATCCACGCTCGAACGACGTCCGCCGAGGCCAATCTTCTCTTTGCCATCCATCCATGGCCGCAAGCACTCGGGAATCGTAACCGTTTTAGCCTCTTCATCCCATCCGTTCTCCAGAATAGCTGCTATCACACGGGGAACAGCCAGGGCGGTACCGTTGGATGTCCAGGGAAAGGCGAGCTTGCCATCAATGCGTGTTCGTGTGCCGAGTCGGCGGGTCTGGTAGTCGGTGCACATGCTGGCTGATGTTACTTCACCCCAGTTGTCGCGACGGCTGGGGAAGAAAGCTTCCATGTCGATCTTGCGGGTCGCCGATGCGCCGAGATCGTGGGAAGGCATCGAGAGAATACGGCAATAAAGTCCAAGTGAAGAGAGAATCTCGGTCTGCAAGTCGAGCATCTCGTCAAAGAGTTCCTGAGCGACATCCTCATCCGGTGCTGTCCATGCGAACATTTCCACCTTGGTGAACTCGTGTACTCGGTATAGACCCTTGGTATCGGCACCCCGGGCTCCGGCTTCGGCTCGATAGCAACGGGATACGGCAACTCGCTTGAGAGGAAGGTCTTCAGAATCAAGGGTAGTGTTTGCCTTCATTCCTGCAAGGGCGATCTCAGATGTTCCGGTGAGACACATCTCAGGGACACCACGCTCAGCGTCTTCTGCTGACTGGGCGATGGTGTAGACTTGTTGCTCGCCGTTTAGATCGCGAGGCTGAAATCCACAGGCAGCTCCAATGTGACTGTAAACCATGCTGGGGGGTGATACTTGTGTCCAGCCATGACGAGTTGCGACAGCGAGGGCATATTGAACCAAAGCTTGCTCCAGTTGAGCAGCCTCACCAAGTAGATAATACCAACCCCAACCGGAGGCAGTAGCAGCACCAGCAAAATCAAAGATACCAAGCTCAGAACCGATGTGAACATGAGATCGCCAGATTTTGTCCTCAGGTGATTCCTTAAAAGTGGGTGGGTCATTGATATAGCTCATAACCTCGAAATCGCTTCCCTTTGGAGTATCAGGATGAGTGAGATTAGGTAACTCGAGCGCCAACTCCTCCATTTGCGTAACAGCCTGCGACTCTCCCTTTTCAATTGCCGAAAGATCCTGTTTGAGCTGTCGCGCCTCCTCTTGAATCTGCTCACGGGTCAATTGGCGCACTTCTTTGAGATCCTCATCATCGCTGCTCGTCGCCGGGTTCGCGAGCTGTCTCCTCAACAGATTCGACCTCTCACGCAAAGCACGACCCTGGCGCTGAAGATCCTGCCATCTCGCATGAAGCTCTAGAATTTTAGCTGGGTTTTGCGCCTGATTGCGATAATTGCGCTCCACGCAAGTCTGCTGATAAAGTTCTGCATGTTGTCTGATGTGCTTGATATCGACGATGGGTTTTGGCGCTGAGGGAGGTCGCTTCGCATCTGCGAAACTGCGAGCCAATAGCGGATTGAGCCTCGGGTGTATAGCGCGACACCGTAGGCGCGATAATGTCCTGTTCATGGTGGATGTTGAATTGGTGAGCAGCTCATATGAAGCATGACTGAGGTACTAAGTTAAGTTAGACTGCCTGATCAGCGAGTTTGGAGCTTGACTTAACAGTGGAGAGCTTGCTTAATGCAATTACCCGAGCGAATAGACTACGGACCGTCGCGGAATGGGACATCAACTTTCAAGTATTCATTCTTGGCAAATAGAGAAACATTGCAATTGAGCAAACTTATGTTGATCTCATAGTAAATCGGGTATTTGGTTGCCTGCCTCATCTGGTTGTTTCTCCGCACCATCAACATATTCCTCATTTCATGTCATGGCATCTCTCCATCCTGAACCTCCTACAGATAACCCCAGACACCCAGAGTCCAATTTCCGTGATGTCCTCCGCCTCCTCGAGCATATCCTCCTGCTTGCACGCTCTGTCTGTGTTGTGCCTTGAAGTCGACTTCGCTAGGTCGAGAAGCTCCATTGGCGCCTTGTAGTAGCCACGACTCACGATCAATAATTGCCATGGCAGGGATCTTCAACTGACAGAGTAGGCTACCTCCAATCCAGGGACCAAGAGTGTGAATCACTCGGATTTGACCCTTGAATTGTGGAACCGTAGCCCGTTGTCGCACAACCTTGGCTTCTATCGGGTCGTGCTCTGGCTTTGAATCGGCTGCGTTCTTGGGAGCTTTGCGTTGCTCATCTTCACCTGGTGTTGAGGATGGGGAGCCTTCTGTAGGAGAAGTGGTGCTGGACTGTTGATGGATCCTAGCACTATTGCGATGTTTGTCAACGACCTTCCCAAACACTGGCTCCCATCCCCTCTTGTTGACGATAGCTGTGAGATCGTCGATAATTCGTTGTTTGACGCCCAAGATATTGGAACATCCTCCTGTGAACATTATGCGTGACATGCAGATTGCTCGTACATCCAGTGGTAGTTGTAAAAGGTGTCTATACAATAGCAGGTGCAGCGGTAATTCATCGTCGTCAAATGTTGCTCGGTCTGCTGAAGGGTCAAAGAAGGTATCGTCGCAGACCTCGGCGAGTTTTTCGAAGGGAAGCTCCACTGTCAATGGACGACGACTTGTGTTGATGGGTATTTGGGCAACCCCTGTTGGAACACCAGCTTGCGCCGACTCAGCTTCGATCTCTTCTTGCTCGTCGACTGTTTCCAGCTGGGTCGACTGTCGCTGGGATGATCGAAATTCCGATGGCTTGCACCACATCAAACGACACATGATATCTTCGCACTCCTCAAACCCGATCGCTCTTTGTTTGGTGACATCATGTTCTCCTGGTATCAACGGCTCGATGGTTTTGTAAAGTGTGTCTAAAAGTGCTCTGCCACCTCGAACTGTGCGTGTGGTCTTGACTTCCCGGTATTCATATACACTGGTGATGACAGTTTCTGCCCAGCCCATGTCTACCACCAAGGCAGATCTGACACCTGCTGAGATGGCCGACATGGATGGTATTGACATGAGAGAGATAGTCGGTGATTGAAATCTGCTGAACAGTGTATCTAAAGTGGCTGTCAACAGTGGTAGAGGTACTCCAGAGTCTAAGACCAGCCCAAGTCTTCGTGGTCTGGAATCGATGAGCAAGTATCTGTACGCATGTAAGCAAATATCCCATGCGAGATTCAACCAAGACAAACTTTGAGAAAGCACCATGCAGCACACGCTCCAGCTTATCCTGATATAGGCCAAGCTCTATATCTCTTAGATCATATCGCCAAAACTCATGTTCCTTTGACCATTGCAAGCCAGGTGACCGTTTCGGTTGCTGCCACCCTCTGAAGTCTCCAGCCCGCCTTTGATCTTCAGGGCTGCATTGAAGAACCACTCTTGGAGATGTGTCACCCGCAAATCCCACTCTGATATGGCGTGAGCCTAGCTCAACAACGATGAACTCGTCATCAGCACGGATAGTCGATGGTGAGCCGTAGGATGAAATAACAGACGAGCGATTCGGGGTATGTGGAGTGGAGGGACCTGGCCCCTGAGGAGGACCTCCACGGATACTAGCCACGCTTCTATGAGCAAGTGTAGATCCAGCTCCAGAGGCCATCGCGAGTGGGATGAAATCTTCTGTATTTCCAGCTTCTTCCCTTTGTTCGATGTTGGCGATGAGATGCCCTGGTCAGGGCGTAGCCATGTAACTTAACGCTGGTTGGTTGAATGGTTATTTGAAGTCGGCGTTTCTAGCGCCGATCTGCCGCCTTCACTGGCTACCTAAGAGACCAGTGGTCTCTGGTAACCGCAGCGACGTGGGGCAACCTTGGACCGTGAAATTCAACCTACATCATCGACTATCGAATCAGGAGAGTTTGAAGCGGATTGCTTCCAAGATCCTTCTGATGTTCAAATGGGTATCAAAGGGTAAGAATCGCGTGTCATGTATCGCGAAAAACCGGGCTAATTTCTTCAGGATCTACCAGGAGGTGGGCGAAGGCGAACGAGTGGCCTTACTGAAACTCGCCGCCGAGTCACTTGAGAAGCAAGGACGGCCTTTACGAATAGCGATTGATATTGCGATTTGGCAATTTCAAAATCAGGCGGCGCAAGGTATACCACAGCCACTGAAATACTGAAGCGCTTCTCTAACAACGGCCAGGCGGCACGAATCCCGAAATTCGAACTTTATTCTACCGACTCGTTCGTCTACTGGCATGTCCAGTTGAGCCTATCTTTGTTTTCGACGGTCCATACAAGCCTGCTGTCAAGCGAAACAAGAAATCCGGCCGAGGCGACTCCTTCGCCAATGCACAAGCGAAACGGTTAATTCGACTATTCGGCTGCAACACCCACGATGCCCCAGGAGAGGCTGAGGCGGAGTGCGCTCTGCTGCAGAAGCATGGCATCGTGGACATGGTTCTGACAGAAGACGTTGACGCTCTGATGTTTGGGTGCACCAAAATGCTGCGACAGTGGTCACCGGCATCAAAACGCGACACAACACCAACGCACGTCTCTCTGTTCGATACGGAGAAAATGAAACTTGATCAACATGGCTTGGATCGCGAAGGCATGGTTCTTGTTGCTTTGATGAGCGGCGGCGACTACGATCCTAACGGACTCCCCGGTTGTGGAATCAAAGTGGCTGTTGAGGCTGCCAAAGCCGGCTTTGGCAGACATCTCTGCCGGTTGAAGGCAGTGGATAAAGAAGGAACAACGGCTTGGAGGAATTCTTTGATACATGAGCTTCGCACCAACGAGAGTGGTCATTTCAAGAGGAAGAATAAGGCCTTGGCGATACCAGAAACCTTCCCAGACTTCAAGGTTTTACGTTACTACACACATCCTGTTGTGTCTCCTGGTGAAAGTATAGACGAGATCCGAGAGAAGGTTCATCTGAAAAGAGAGATCCAGTTTGAAGACCTAAGAGAGTTTACGAGAGAGGTCTTTGGATGGGATTACCGAGTTGGCGCTCTCAAGTTCATCAAGGTTCTCTCTCATGCGGTGCTTGTCCAGAAGTTGCAGGCTCTAGAAGGGCACGACAACGCAGAGTACGTCAGAGGGATCGCAGGGTTTAGGTCCGATCTCAAGAATGACTTGGTGTCACAAGTTCGCATACAGCATATTCCGAGCGAAATTGTCCCCATCGACTTGTCCAAAGAGGAGGATGAAAAGATAGTACAAGCTCGAGGTGGACTGGCACTGAACAGCGACGATGAAATCGATGACGCAGAGAACATCGAGGAATCCACGGCGAAACGACAGCCGGCTCCTTTTAACCCTTTAGGGCGGCAAGGTGTTTGGGCATTGGAAATATTGGCAAAGTTGAGGATACCAGAGGTGTTTGCAGACGCTCAGGTGGTGCAAAAGGCTGCAGAGAAGAAGAAACAGCAAGCAAAGGAACCCAAAACGAAAGCAACAAGGTCCAAGCCCGGTCCGAAGACGGGAATGCCTGCTGGCGCGCTTAACAAGTTTGTGCGAGCAAGCAAACCCCATACTGTCTCTACGGTGACTTCCAAGGCGTCGTCTAAAGAGAACGAAACAATCACCTCGCCGATCCGACCGACAACGTCCCGCCGCTTGCGAATACCGTCACCTCTGGAGCCAAGTAAGCAATCTGCGTCGACCTCGGGTAGCACCGTTAGGCAGACAACAACCCCTTGGACACTTGCCAGCTCACAGGTGACTCCTAGGACACGAAGGCCTGCAAATGAACAGCAAGCGATTATTATCACATCTAGCCCGCCCTGGGCAGCAGACTCGCCTCCCCCTTCGCCTTCGCCACGGCCAAGGACTCGTGTGCCTGCCTCTCGCGACTTACCTGACTCGATGTGTGCGATTCCTACGTCAAGTGGTTCTCCGCAAAGGATGAAAGACTCGGCATTGAACGCGAGACGTACAAGGCAACCGATTTCTTCTCAGTCATCTCTACCTCCCAAGATGAAACAGATGGCCATGGACATGTTTACGAAAAAGTCCAAGAACACAAGTTCCTCCCAGACTTCTGTTCCAAAATCTTCACCCCCTGCTGCCAAACAACGTCAGCCAAAATCGCAAGCGATATTCGATGATGACTTTGATAGTGACTCGTCAACCGATCTTGCCCCCCTCTCGTCCCTCATCTCACGCTCCTCTGCATCTCCTGACAAACGACAACAATCATCCTTACCACCAGATAGAAACGCAACCCCAAGTCCTGCTCCTGCGCGGAAGAAGAAGTTACTCATCCCAAAGGTCAGCGCTATGGGTTTCTATGAAGAGGTGGAGGTCGATGCCGAAGAGCGCGACGAGCTGATGGCTAGGGAGACAGCAGCTCTAGAGCGCCGAGGGGTCCAGGCTAAGATTTTTCGGACGAGCGAAGTTGGGTTTATAGACCTGACACAGGATGATTAAAGGCATATATATACACGAAACAGCATGGGCATGGCGTTTTCAGGTTCGATTTCAGGCGTTACATAGCGGATAGCATATTCACGATCCATCACTTCTGGCATCGTTACGAGAAATCGAAATCAAAGATATTTATTTACAGTGCCGTACGATTTGTAGGATCCAAGGCTATGCTTCTCGGTGCAAACAGCTACAGACTCTAATATCCGATGTTGATTCCATGTTTCCTGTAACCTTTTGAAGCAGATTCTACCCGAAGCTCTTTAGATATTATACAAGTTCGTATTAAAGTTTATCTACATATATTTTCATCTACAAAATTGTTTTACTTTGGCAGTTTCTCATGTCGTTTGTGGGGCCTGGCCGTTAATCCAGGGTAGCCGAAAGGTCGAGTCTGTTAGCTGGGCCTGGACATAAACGCAGAACGCAAAACAGTCATGAGCGCGCTCTTGCTTCTATTAATGAGCACATCTTTTGGAATGATATGACGTTACAGCAAGGGAATTGCAAAAGAAACTAAAATTTAAAGTAAACTGGAGCTTCTGTAATTCGGTTATCAGAGTCAGGTTGATTAGAATCAGGAATGAAGACACTAACAGCCCTACGAGCTGCTATTTCTGACTACAGCGCTTACACCTGGTTGGTCAAAAATAGCATCGCGGCTAAGGCTTCGTTTGACAGAGCACAAGCGCCTAGCTAGGTCTGTGGTCTGGGAATAAGCGACCCTAGCATACGAAAACGAGGCCTGGCTTGGGTTTGGGGCTTGCTTGAGCGAGCTGGAAGATGAAAGAAACTGGTCCAAAGTTGGCAACGAGCTGAAGTCAACTTTGGTTCAGGCCTACTGGATGCTTGCTACAGGTCATTTGTTAATCCTTGCTTTCCGAGATACAGAAGCTGTGTGATGGCTTGAACCGTAATAGTTCCGACTTCAACTGGCCATTTTTCTCTGAATTATCTGCACAATTCAATGAATCAAATTATATGTACATTGATTGCATGACTCCAGCTCTCTTTTATTTCCCATCATGAAGCCTCTAGTCTACTGTATTTCTGTATTTCAGCGGAGGCCATTTCCTTGGCCACTTAGCGTTGCTCCTGAGGCCCACTTAGAGCCCCGGCTCGTAGCGCAAGGCCTGAAACAACGTTTCGACACAGCACAGCCAATCGTGCTCCATGTCAACCCTGGTCTTGAGATTCAAATATAACAAACCATCCAGCGATGGCGCCCAACGTTCAAGACGACAGCGCTTGCGGATGAAATCGCACGAGCACCAGACTTAGGCGCTGGCCTGGGTCGACTGGTCTGAGTCGCTGCGACCTGTTGCTGCCCATCGGGGCCCTCCACACAGGGCAAGGAACCGCTGAAACAGAGTCTGAATAGCAGCAGCTCGCGGCCAGACACGGCGGCCATGACAAGGCAGCGCTGGTGGTTCTCTGCATTTCTGACGCTATTGACTGCCCGAGTGGAGCCCCGCATCGGAGTAGGTCGTTGACGCGATTCGATGCAGGAAAACGATCGAATCGTGAGTCGCCTCCCTTTTGGTTGGCTCTCCAGCTTCACATCCATGCCATGACATGATGAGAAACCACGGCTTCGCTTGGTCGATGGTGCATGCAGGGGCCAACCAAAAGTTTGCTTTGCATGTCGCATCGTTTCCGACAAAGAGTGTGACTGATGTGTGCATATGCAGTCGCTCTTAAAGTCTGCCTGTGCCAGCTGTTCAGGTGGCAAACCCCTCTCCATTTTCCTATTGTTCTTCGTTCATTCAAAGCCCAACAATGGTGTTCAATCACCTCCAGTGACCTATTTCCTATCATTAAACCTTCTCTTCTTTGACTTCCTCTTGTTCACTTATTGACTGTTCGGACTGGTTCCAATATCACATACACTTCTCATTTGTGCAAGCTTCGACTCACTTATAAACCCAACTGACTGATAACTTTCACTTACACCCGACAAACTTCACTTCACTGTCGTGACTGTATCTTCGATTTCGAAAGTTTCTACGCAACTCAAATATCACACTTTACTACTTCAAAGTAAGTCCTTGAGTTGCCTCATGTACCAAGAAAGTCCCCGTCTAACCACTTCTCCTAGCCTTCTTCTTCCTTCCTTATCAAAACTTCATCTCAATATTTTCGACCTTTAGTCGTAACTCAACAACATTTCATTCATTTCTACCTGGTACCAAATACCCCCCATCGCCCGCCATGTTCGGACTTAGTCAACGAGCCTGGGGCCCAGGCATGATCGTCCTCCAGATCCTGCGTGTTTTCACGATTATCAGCCTCCTGGCCGCCGCTGCCTCTTGCTGGGTCCTCATCGTCAAGATCGACACATCCAAAGGCTGGTTCTTTTTTGAGGCTTTGTCTCTCGCGATGATGAGTTCAGCCGCCATTTTCCTCATCATTTCTGAGTTGCCCTTCTGCAAAGCGTATTTCGCCAATCATTGGCCCGTGTTCTCCGATGAACACGGCCTCTTCTGGCTTGGGATCGGTCTGCTACTGATTGGGACGAACCTCCTCGGCAAGCTCAACTCATCGGACCATGGTCGCAACGATTTGGGTCTTCCCTTTTGGCGACTTATCGTTTCCGCTGGCATCTTGAACTGCACCTTCGGCATCTCGAACCTCATCTTCACTTTCGCCTTCCGAGGTGCTAACGTCAACGCTCGCAAGATCCGATCCAATGGATCCCTCGCGGACGATGAATCGTTCGGCAAACCCCAGTCTAACTACAGCGCATCATTTACTAATGAAGATCGACCCAAGAATACTTTCAAGAGATTCTTTTGGGACAGGAAGAACGAGCCTACACTCCGACGGCCTACCATAAGCCAACCTATCACTCGTGAGCGTGACCTTGAGCGCAATGCCCCTCCCCCCCCTCACTACGAGCATCAAGAACCCTCTTCCCTCAGCCGGCAGTCACACGACTCTGGCGAGGATCGTCGTAGCCCCATCGTCCCCGAAGTTCGTCGCCCAGATACAGCCCTGCACCCGATCAATATTCGCCCGCATAGCCCAAGCATGTACTCGGAGGCGCACATGTCTCGATTCTAGGAAGAACCGGCGCGCAAATAGGAGAAAGCGCGTAAAGTAGCGGAGGGCAAGAAGCAATTGGCACAGGCCGCGAAGGCGATCGACGAGACTGCGAAGAACAATGAGAACTTGAAGTGCAGCTCGGAAAGTTGTAACTGCAAAGGTTGCGTGCGTGAAGGAAAAAAGGTAGAAAGGCGTTAAGGCATTAGGAGTCAGTGATACCACGTTTTGGATTTATGGCTTTCGTTATTTGTTTGCTAGTGGGGATATCATCTTGCCAACAAACTTTCTTTATAACCAGTTTATCAAATCATGTTCAAACTCAGTTGTGTTTCTGACATCCATATTCATAAGGTTCAGGTATGCAGAGACTTGTTTCTCTTTATCCCGCTGTTTCTCAAGTTATGAACAGACCTTGAAGCAAAGTGACTGTGTAGTCCTGTAGAGAATCAAAATTTCAGGGGGGCCTTTGTTATTAGTTGAAGTTCACAATTCCAGGTCGTGAAGTTCAGAGCCATAACTTTGTGACGCATCACGCGCCTTAACTTTATTTGTCAGCGACAAGGAACAAAAGACGGCTGATGCCCATCTCACACCAGCACATTTTCTTTCTCTCTTCTTATTTCAGATGCATCCTATCATCTATCAGTAGTCAATGCAAAGGAACTCACAATCTTTGCGCAACAATAGAAATAGATCAAGGAGTTGCTGTGCGCTCAAGAGCACTGTTTTGTTTCGACTCTAAGCCGGTTTCTTTCCTCGGCTTTTTCTATTCAGGAGAGACGAGTCTGTTTGTTGCTTTTTCTTTGTATTTCAAGCACGGCTGCTTTGTATCTCTGACCTATCGTTGAGTGGAGCCTCAGGCATCCGCAATTGTTGTTCCAGACCCGACGCCAGCGGGTTCTGTAGCCTACCTAGGTATTGCTACCTGTTTGACCTGTCTGTGCCTAGCCCAATCAATCATCGCCATCGCCATCACTTTACCTCACACGACCAGTTGCCGTCTCCATCACCGCTATCATGTCTGGAGACTCTGCTGAGGTGGCGGAGGATTACCGCATGGCCTTGGAGGATCTATCCTCTAACATGCGGTTCGAGATTAGCAACCTGACAGTCATTGCCCGTGAGAACACTGAACATGCCCTAGCTATCGCTGAAGTTTTGCAACAACATATCCTCAAGGTAAGTTAGAATCTTGATGCGCAATGCGAAAGCGCACGAGCAATTAAATCCGATGCTAACTCCCGTGTAGGCGCCACCGAACAAGAAACTTCCAGCTCTGTACGTACTCGACTCGATCGTGAAAAATGTCGGCACGCCATACACTCTCTACTTCGGCCGCAATCTGTTCAAGACCTTTATGGAATCTTACGCAGTAGTCGATCAACCAGTTCGTCGAAAAATGGAGGAAATGCTTAGAACATGGAAGGAGCCTGTGCCTGGGTCAATGGACAGCAGGCCCGTCTTTTCGCACGAGCTGGTGCGTCCTATTGAGAATGCACTCCTGAAGGCACGCGCCGTAAGCATGCCCCAAGCGGGAATGATGCCTGGGCGACCGCGGTCTGCCGTACCTCATCGTGATACTCCGACACCGCCTGGGACGAGATACCCTCCGGGCCATCCAGTCCAGCAATACACTTCAAATGGGGGACAGTCATTGAGCAATGACATTCGGAATCTAATTGTTGCCACGCAGGCGGAAGCCTCGCGCAATCCCCAAAATGTTGATGTTCAGACTAGATTAAGAGCACTTCATGAGCTGCAGGGCGTTGTGAACAGCACTAGCTTGCCTCCGGATCAGCTTGAGCTCATTAAGAGACGAGTAACTGAACTTGCTGCCGTAAACATGATGGCGCCTCTGACTCAAAGGCCTGCACCTACTCCTCCTGTGCCCGTTCAAGCACGCCCTATGCCTCCAGTGTCCGTAGCCCTTCCTCCGTCTGCAGCTCCGGCTCCAGCGCAAGAAGGTGTGACGCTTGATGCGCTCTTTGGCCCAGGAGCCTTGGCCGCCTTGATGGCAAGAAAGTCGGCTACACCTTCGAACTCAACAGCAACTCCTCAGCCTCCTCAGGTTCGTCCTGAACCGCCAAAGCCACCCATGCCAAACATGTCTGCAATGCCGGCCATTGCCCCTATGCCAGCAATGTCGATACCTAAGATACCTACGATACCTGGGATGACTCCAATGCCTACGATGTCCCAGACACCAACACCAACACCAGCGCCGGCAGCAAATGCAGCCCCTTGGAGTCTTCTTGATCAACTACGAAAGTCAGGTCTACTCCCCCCTGCGCCTACAGCAACACCTATGCCAGTTCCAGTACAAGGCGGTATCAACACAGCCGCGCTCAAACAGCCCTGTCAGCCTTCTTTGATCAGGGCACTACATAACGACCTGGGCCAACCTTGCACCCAGTGCGGTAGGCGGTTCCGAGACGACCCAGTTGGAAAGAAGCAGAAGATTGCTCATATGGACTGGCATTTCCGTGTCCACCAGCGAACCAACGAGGCCGAGAAGCGAGGCATGCATCGGAGTTGGTACGTCGATCAACGCGTAAGTCACAACACCACCACCTCAGAATACAAAGTTATTAACAACGGTACAGGACTGGCTAAAGTCAAGAGAAGCCGTCGACGTCGACCACCTCCCCACGACTGAGGATGTTGCCGCTCAGGCCTCAAAGGCATCCGAGGCTGCTAAGCCAAAGTACATCCTTGTTCCCGAGGCATCTCGCCGTATCAACACTGTTTGTCCAATCTGCCAGGACAAGTTTGAGAACAAATGGCTCGATACGGCACAAGAATGGGTTTGGCTAGACACAGTCTTAGTTGGCGACCGAGCATATCACGCATCATGCCATGCAGAAGCAACACGAGACCGTGAAAACACACCAGTACTAGGCAAACGCAAGGCCGAAACAAGCATAGCATCACCTAAAGTGCGGTCACTCAAGACATCGGCTTAAAGAAATCAAGAATCGGTAGAGCATTAAGATGCAAATTTACATCGGCTTGGCGGCACAGGCGTTATGGAACGAACATGGAAGGGATTGGTGGTCGTTGAAGCATTATCATGGAGTTATGTTGAGGGCTTTTAGCAATTTAGTCAACTGGGCTATTGAAATGGATGTCGCCATAACCAAGATGAACCAATGTAATCTTTTGATTCTAAACTGTTGATAATGTGTAGTGAAATGTCGTGAAACTGCATATTAAAGAATGGACGGTAGTGGTAGTAGTACAGGCTAACAAATACCGATTATATGGATCCGAGAGCGGCCCGTTGTTCGCGGATTGGTCCCCACGATTTGAACACGGCCTTGCACGCGTCTTAGTTAGTTCAGGTATGGTCCACTCTAATTTGTTCACTTGGTCGAGTCTTAGCTTTCACCTCCAAGCTTCATTCCATGCATGACCCTACTCTACCAACCAACCGATGACAACTCACCACAACCTTATGTCCACTGCCAAGTCGCATAACCTACCAAGCTCACTCTCTGTGATTCGGTGATCGACACGACTACAGCGACCATGGCGGTCGACTGCCCAATCTGCAACAAACCTGTCAAATCGTCCGAGATCAACAGCCACATCGACTCAGGATGCGAGAGCTTCATCATAGACAAAGAGAAGGCCCCGACGCCGCCGCAATCACAGACGCCACAAAGTAATTCTCAAAAGCGAAACGCTTCCAACTTCTTCTCTACACCCGCGCCAAAACGGCAAGCTGCCTCTGAGAACCGAATAGCGACTTCTGTGAACGGAGCATTACAGCCTATAGCAGGGAAGAAGAGAACTTTCGAAGAGGGCCCAGGTCATGGGGTAGCAAGTTCCAAGGACGCAGAAGATACGACAAACGGCGAGAATGCCAACGGAACAAGTACTTGGTCTCCGAACACGGAGCAGGATGGAAGAGTGGTGAAGAAGACAAAGACACAACGAGCTGCGCCTTTGGCCGAACGAATGCGACCACGAAGCCTCGACGAAGTATGCGGACAAGACCTAGTTGGGCCAAACGGTGTGCTGCGCTCTCTTATCGAGTCGAATCAAGTACCCTCGATGATTCTATGGGGTGCTTCAGGCACGGGAAAGACAACAATAGCACGATGTATCGCTCGTATGGTCGGCAGTCGGTTCATCGAACTCAATGCGACAAGTACAGGAGTCAGCGAGTGCAAGAAATACTTCCAAGAGGCGATGAACGACCTTGCCCTCACTGGTCGCAAGACCATAATATTTTGTGACGAGATTCATCGCTTCAATAAGGCCCAGCAAGACGTGTTCCTCAAGCCTGTTGAGGCCGGTACTGTGACGCTCATCGGCGCAACTACAGAGAATCCTTCTTTCAAGGTGGCAAATGCTTTGCTCTCCCGATGTCGTACCTTTACATTGCAGTCTCTTACAACAGAGGATGTAGTACGCATTTTACAGCGGGCAATCAAGGAGGAAGAATCAGTCTATCCGCAAACACCGTTGTTGGACGAAGCTATGGTGACCTACTTGGCACGCTTTGCGGATGGTGATGCTCGCACTGCCTTGAACCTCCTTGAGCTCGCCCTTTCGCTCACAACTCGCGAGGGCATCACACAAGAAGATATCAAGGCCGCCCTTACCAAGACTCTTGTCTACGATCGTGCAGGCGACCAACATTACGATACTATTTCTGCTTTCCACAAATCAGTCCGTGGAAACGATGCAGATGCAGCGCTCTACTATCTTGCGCGCATGCTTCAATCCGGCGAGGACCCCTTATTCATTGCCCGCCGCATGGTTGTCATTGCCTCTGAAGACGTTGGTCTGGCGGATAACACCCTCCTGACACTTGCTACGGCGACATACACAGCCACACAACAGATTGGCATGCCAGAAGCTAGGATACCTCTGGCACACTGTACTGTTGCGCTATGTAATGCGCCCAAGAGCACCAAGGCCTACCGTGCTCTCAACAACGCCTACGCAGCCCTACGCGAACCAGGTGTGGCCGGTCTTCCTGTACCTCTACACTTGCGAAATGCTCCTACGAGACTCATGCGTGACATGGGATACGGCGCTGAGTACAAGTATCCACCAAACTACCGTGATGGGCAGGTGAAGCAGACATATCTACCCGACGAACTTGTTGGACGTCGGTTCGTTGAGGACCGGGATCTAGGGACAGAGGTTGATCCGGATCTTGAGATGGGCGGAACATAATTATATGGATGGAATCTGGAATAGACTGGATAGCATAAGGAAATGGATAAAAAGCGTGGTTTTGCATCATCTTAGGAGTAAGGATAAGGTTGGTTACCCCCAGGGGGTTTATAATACTGTACTATAAATGCTGTGCCGTAGAGACCTGGAAAAAGAGATTGCAATTACATCTGTGGTTCTCGTTGGCATGCCTACTCTCTTTCTTTTGTGATACAAGATCAAAGGCACGCACTTCACGGTATGGTCAATGAGAGGCATATCAACTTTACCCAAATTTACAAGGTCATGATTTCTCCCATAAAGCTTTGTCCCATTAAACTACCTAAACCGATCTTCAAACCCGTGAAGATTTTATCAGCCATCTAGGCCAGGTACCCAAACATAATCCCAGTCGTCTAAAGCCCATAAATGGTACATTCAAGTAATAACATATTCAACTCAAATCGTCCGTGGTATCAACACCTCCAAGAATTTCATGTCATTGCTCAACTTAAACCACGCTGTCCAACTTGTAAGGCATGGAACCTAGAGGACCGTTAGTCTTTGGTGTTTAACTGAAGAGCTGAAGATGACTTACCACCCAGGCCGCCAAATGAGTTAATGCCTTGGGCCTGAGCTGGGAATCCACCAGCTGAGCAGGAGACCATGCATACACAGCTGCCATCGCCACCGATGACGCCCTTGCCAGGGACAACCCCTGTGGCTTCAGGAGCCGCGGGAGCAGGTGGTGCAGCCTCAGCGGGCTTAGACTCAGCAGGAGGAGCGGGAGGAGCGGGAGCAGCATCGCCGCCTGTGATGGGAGTAGCCTTGCCATCACCGTTCTGCTGGATGGCCATCTCCTTGAACTTGGCCTGAGTCTTCTCGGCAGTAGGGTTTATGGAGAAGACCATACCCTTACCACAGTGGTTGGCTTGCTTGCAGTAGAACCCTACAGAGGTTAGTACAATAGCCAAGATGTGATTGAGTTTGTCACTCACAGAGAGGAGTGTCAACCATGACTTGCATAGCGACTTGGGGAGGGGGAGAAACGGTGTTGTTAGGGTTGGGCATAAAACCAGAGTCCATGCCACCCTCGAGAAGAGCGCAAGGCTTGTCGAAACCAGACTGGGAGACGGTGTGGTTCTGTGACAAGAACTCGAAGACAACAGTGTCGCCAATGGGGACATTGTGAAGCTCCTCAGGCTGGTAGACTAGACCTCCTGGACCACCAACAGTGACGGTGTGCTGAGCAGGAGCTGCAGGAGTAGCAACGGCCTCGCCTCCCTTGGTGACGGTCTCGGTAACTGTGACCTTTTCGTTGATGGTGGTTGTCTCGGCACCAGCTCCAGGGTTCGCCCAGATGATGATGATCTCAGTCTTTGAGATCTTGTGACCTCCCGAAACGATCTTCTTGTGTCCACTGAGAAGCTCTGCGGGAAGAGCGTATCCGGGCATGCCCTCGGCAGGCATGGCTTCAGCAGGTACAGCTTCAGCAGGCATAGGATGATCCCGTCGTTCAGGTTGAGCAAAGTCGAGGAAGCGCGCCATGGTCAGGGGCGCAAAGGCGGCGGCCACGGCAAGACTGGTTGAAGCTCTCATAGTGTTTGTTTAAACTTGAGGGTATTAAAGTAGAAAAGGGAAAAGATTGCGTGCGAGCTGCTCGAGTCGAGTCGAGATGAGATCGATCTAGCGATTAAGAGACTAAGTAAGTAATAATGAAGAGGGCCTGCCTTCAAAGAAAGGAATTCTCAAGTGCAAAAAGAATGAAGCACAAGAAACAATTGAGAAAGAGATGGAGATATGGGGATGGGATGTTTGTTGACAATCGTGGTCCTGCTGTGGCCTTATTATACCTTGCCTTGCTTCTCACGAGCGAAACTGTTTAAACAGCGGAACCGCCTGTAACCCCCCTGAAGAGAGAAGCCCTCAAACACATTTTCGAAACACGGCCGCTGAAGAAGCCGAATCTTAGCTCTGCTCGCTTCGGTCTGTCCAGATCCGATCATCATCAACTGTAAGCGTAGCGGTCTCCCTGTGAAACGCTTGTTGATGCGGGGATGGTCTCTGTGACAGGTCCGTCTCGGATCGCGTTTGGTGTTTTGGAGTTTTTCCCTTTTGCGCTGTTCCTAGTGCCAAGCGAATAATATGCGACACATAATGATTGGGGTGGTTTCTTACGTAGCGACCAGTATAGGCCTAAAGTGCTTAATTAAGTCTATATAGGGTCGTATCAACCAACGTTGACAGGGGCTGTTCTTCTTAGTGGTGAGACGTCAAAGGGACAGGTCCGACAAAGCCAAGAACGGGACTTGGCTACTCCGTGCGTGCTCATAGTCCAAGGCCCAGCCACCTGAGGTTTCTGTTATACCACAAATTCCAGTGTGATATCGTCGACCCGATGCTCACTGAAGCCAAGAAGGGCCAAGCTATTAAATACACTTACTTGTACTCGCCGTTTGAGTGGCACGGAGGCCGTTTCACCATCGATCGTCAACGGTGAGGTTTCATCGACATACATAGTCTCATCCACGATAGACTTCCAGGCATAATAATTCGGACGAGAAAAAGTTTATCACTCTGATAGGGCATGAGACCTAATATGTGACCTACCTTAATCGCTTGGATGCTTAACTGATAACCATACATACATACATAATATGCGCAGTATTGTATCCACAGAGGAAGAGACCTGCCTGCACCGTACTTAGCGCTGGTATAGTCTGTCTTGGGTCACAAATTGCGGTCGCTATATCTCGACATGATATGAACTTACAACATGTCTCTAAATTCAGGCCTTGGCATGTTGAGGCCTCTTGTTTCGACGGAAACGCCACGAGCCTCTCTTGAATCCATCCGTTCTCTTCCATCCATGAACACTTCCACGTGAATCGGCGGCCGATCTTGCATCGTAGCATCAACGGCAACAGCCCGGCCGAGGAACCCATGCGTATGCCATGACTTTCTCTGACAAAATTGGGGATGACTACCGCTCTTCCGTGTTTCAAGGATGTAAAATTTGTTTCTTCGCTTATGAACCATTCTACTTCTGTTGAGCTTGCTGTTGCCCTTCATACAACCCTGTATAGTACCCAGCATAGTACCATGACATAAGGAGTTTCTTGAGGCTTTCGTCCTGAACTGCGTGTTTTGATTAGCCCTATATGACAAGAAATACCATTCAAGGATCTTGACTTACCGGAACCTAGGACAGTTTGTATAGGAAATGAAGGAGTCCCTTGAGACGCGATTGGCTCCTTAGACTCGTTGCGCGACGATGGGATCTCCTAAGCTTCCATGTTAACTGTCTGAGCATATGAAGCCAAGATTCTCATGGCACAGATCAACATAGCCAAACCCACATTGTTTTGTTCTGCTGCTCCCGATCTCAACTCAATCTCTTCTGTTCCTGTAACTTGGGGTTCAGAGGATCTAGATTCAGCGTCCGCTTCGGTCCTTCGTTCACGACTTAGCCGAGTGAATCCCACCTCCAGAGGATTCAACTTACCGATTTTGAGGCTCTAACTCCCGTACACTTCCGCCCTTAGCATGAATGCTGTGATATTTCTACATAATGTCTGTCAGTAACTACTTGCGATGAAGAGAACTCACTTACCTTGTACTCTTGTAAGGCTTCATTCCAAGAGTCGATCAGGGCAGAGTCATCCCATATCTCCTCTTGTGTCAGTTTCTCCTCTTTTTTTGACATCTTGTGCAGTGGATTGTCGAACTGCGAAGTTGGGGAGTTGATGGTGTTGAACTGTTAGGTGTGCTTGAGAAGCTTTGGTTTGAGAATGGCCGGGGTCGAAGAGCCACTTCTTGTTTGATTCAGAGTCCACAAATAGGACGAGGGATATATCTAAGTCGATAAATGTCTCTCAAGAATAAATTGAGTTGCCAAACAATGGTCGATGATGCCGGTTGGTCTTATTCTGTATCCTACAGCGCCGGTTGTAAGCTTCGGAAGCTACAGACACTTTTTAGTGGGCCAAGCCGCTGAAAGGACCCCAACCCCATCTACGATAAACTGATAGCGCACGCGATTCTTCACCGCCTAAAGCAGATATGGCAGAATCCTAATTTTTTTCAATGGCCCACGCATCTTTTTCTGCGGGAGTCTAGCTTTTGAGTATCTAGCACCAAGACAACCGAATCAGACACAATGGCCCCAGAATTGAGAAAGAGAAAGTGTAAGTCACTCGAGAGTCATGATCTTCATGCGCTGACTCTTTTTAGCCGCTTCGGACATCAAGAAGCCCAACGGTGCTGCCAAAGCCGCCCAGCCTAAGCGAAAAGGTAGAGACATAATGCCCATGATAGAGCATTTCTTTTGTCGCTAACACAGCTTATACAGCCCCGGAGGATTCTTCACCCGTGTCGCTGAAGAAGCAAAAGTCTGTCAAGAAGACTATTGTCACAAAAAAGGCCACTACCAAGCCGGCGCAAAAGTCCAAGAGCAAGCCCGAGGAAGTCAAGGTCGTCGAGGAGGAGACCACCACACTCGATATCCCTGACGAGTCTTCCGATTCTGAGGCTGAGGAGGGCAAGGAAGTTCAGGCGATCGTGAAGGAGCTGGACTCTGGCGACGAGGATATCACAGAGGGCGACTCTAGCTTCAAGCAGGGACAGGACGTCGGCAAGATCCCCAAGGTCTCCAAGGATGTGCAAAAGGCCGCCAAGGCTTCCGATGAAGAAGCTGGAGTTATCTACATCGGTCGCATTCCCCACGGTTTCTACGAGCATGAGATGAGGCAGTACTTTGAGCAGTTCGGTCCCATCGTCGCACTACGACTTTCCCGAAACAAGAAGACTGGTGCCAGCAAGCACTACGCTTTCGTCAAGTTCGAGGAGGCCTCTACCGCCGAGATTGTGTGCAAGACCATGGACAACTACCTTCTGTTCGGCCACATCCTCAAGTGCCGAATGATTCCCAAGGAGCAGGTTCGCGACGATTTGTTCAAGGGAGCCAACCGACGATTCAAGAAGGTCCCCTGGAACAAGATGGCTGGTCACAGGCTTGAGAAGCCTCTGTCCGAGTCTGCATGGGCGAATAAGGTTACAAAGGAGAACTCTAAGCGCGCAAAGAAGGCTGCTAAGCTCAAGGAGCTTGGCTACGAGTTTGATGCCCCCGAGATCAAAGACGTGCCAGCCCCCGCTGCTATTGAGAACGGAGAGAGCGAGACTAAGGCTATTGAAGATGCGCCCACTAAGAAGGAGGAGGAGCCCAAGGTTGAAGAGCCCGCTGAGGTCGTTGAGACAGTTGTCGAGGAGAAGACCGAGGTCATCACCGAGGAGAAGCCAGCTCCCAAGGCCAAGGCCAAGGCAGCAAAGGGCAAGGCAACAAAAGCAGGCAAGGGCCGAAAGGCAAAGGCTTGAGTACGGAATTGTTCAGATCAATTGGGTTTCGGAGTTTTAAAGCGGCATAGACATAGTTTCAAATAGTCCATGTATAATGAAACGAATGCAATTTGGATCATCTGTCACGCGCTTTTTTTTTCTCTACAAAAAGGTTTTCAACGATGGTATATGTACGCACATAAGCGAACCCATAGCACTCATAGTAAATAAAAGAGCAAGCAATGGGATTATGAAAGGCGGTTATAGTCTACTTCGCGCTCGATCGCGAAAAAGCCACGGAAAACAATGGCCTTTTCCAAGAATGCGATTGCGAAGGGTAAAAATATGTGAAGAAGAAAAAGCCGAGATTCAACGCGTGGAGGAGACAAGAAAATAGCATCTTGAGGGTCCACCCGAATATGACTAAGCTGGATTCCGCCTGGACATTCGACCAGAGCATCTCGTCCAACTTCTGCTATCAACTCAGAGTTACCTGACTTGATTTGGTAGAGGAACATATGAATCAGTTTTGAATCCATTTCTCAGTTAGTTTAGCCCTCGTCGAGTACAGTATCCTGCGTACGTCTCTATGCTGTGATCCATCAATGCTGCTGATGCTTGCGTCTCTTGTACGAAACGCTGTAGTTACACGGAGAGATACGAACCAATTGATTAAGATTCACTATGGACCACATTAAAATCACCGAGCAAAAAAAAAAAAAAAAAAAAATCACATTGTTTGATCAAAAAAATACGGGGTTCATTCTTTATGGCGCTGCTGTTGCTGATAAGTGAGTCAGTGCAAAGGAAGATGTTCCACTTAGATAGGATCAGAAAAAAACATTTTGCCCTCATGGCTGTGACACAGAATTAACAGCGTCTGAGGAATATGCACCGAATCAGAGAGACCATCATATTGGATGTAAGTTGTGAACCATTCTCAGTCAGTGATTGGAGGCTATTCTCGAGTCTAGATCCTGCAAGGTACGTGGACAATGGATGCAATATAAATCACAGCCAGCCATTGGTTTCTGAAAGTCAAGAGATACTTTTCATGATCAAAATCATAGACTCAAGTAACTGATATAATGCTACAGTAGTAGCCGGCCGACAATTCGGAGCCGGCCTCGACGGAAGATCAGCCGCTGAAACGTCTCAAACTCCAGGCCACTTCATGGCCAAGTCCACTAAATTCCACCAGGTACGTCAGCTGGGGGCGGCTGACATGCAATTTGGAGAGGGGACACCACCTACCAACGGAATCTAACACGAGGGAGGGTCAGTAAATTACTGACACGTACCAAACCTCCAATTCCTGTTTGTTCCTCTTAAAGGAACCTATCTATCTATAATCCACCCACAGGCGCTAGGATTATCTATCTGCACGACATTGAACCTCTAGATCTGGGTCTGGATGCTCTACCCAGACTAAAATACTCACCATGTCTTCCACCGTCGCAACGAACCCGACCCAGGCGACGAATTCAGGTGCGTGCAATCCCTACCCCTGCCAATTGATGTGGAAATGGAGATTCGAGAACGTGTCCTAACCCATGGGGCCTCGCTTCTTACTCGTGCAGGGTCGTCAAAGAAAAAGAACAACAAGAAGAAGAAGAACGCCAACAAGAACAAGGCTGCTGAGCAACCTGTTAGTGGTAGTTCAGACCCCCAGCAGGGTTCAGATAAAGAGACCCTCGAAGACGAGCCCGAGACACCCACTCAGCCCGTACGTAGTTATGATGCTCACCTTCCATATCATACAATTGCGCGCGCGCTGACATGTATCAACTCCACAGGAAACTCCAGTCAGCGTTGACGCAGTCAATGCAGACGAAGTCGTAAGCGAAGAAGCTCCTCCTGCCTACAGTAACGGGCATGCCGTAGAGCCCAAGGCTCAGAGCAACGGGCTCATACCCCCTCCGGTTGATGGCGAAAAGGAAAAGCCCGACGATTCAGATACCTCCGCCAAGCTAGAGGCCATGGGCCAGGAACGAGAGGCCTTGCGGGCCGAGGTCGAACAGCTACGGAAGCAGCTCGAGAATATCCAAGAGGCGCACAGCAATGAAATCACACAGCTCAAGAGCGATCTAGAGGAGAGCAATGCCGCCAAGGAGAATGCCGAGGAGGAATACCAGACCCTTCTTGGTCGAGTTGAGAAGATTAAACAGACGCTGAGTGACCGGTTCAAGCGTGACAAGGCAGAGCTCGAAGAAAGCAAAGAGCGTATAGAAGAGCTCGAAGCAGAAAATGAGGAACTAAGAAACAACGCTGTATCGTCTGGGGACGATGTCGCCAAGCTAAAGGAGGAGCTACAAGATGCGACCAGGGAGCTCAACACTCTTCGAAGTCGGAACAACCTCTCAGCACAAAACTGGAGCAAGGAGAAGGAAGAACTAGTCCGACATGTCCAACATCTTAAAGAGGAGATGGAGACTACTGCAAACGCCATGGGCGAATGGGAAGTTATCGCCATGGAAGAGCGGTCCATCAAGGAGAGCTTAGTTGATAAGGTCTCCGAATTGGAGGAACAGGTTACTATCCTACGGCAAAACTACGAGAGCGCCACTACAGACCGAGAGAGCCAAGCGACCCTTATCGAAAACCTACAGAACGCTCTCCGCGAAATTCAAGATGCTCGCAAGAAGGAGCTTCGCGATATGGTCGAGACTACTGAGGCGCAAGTCCAGGCTCTCAAGAAACAGGTGCAAGAAGCCGATGCCCGCGCAAAGGAAGCTGAAGAAGCCAAGCAAACGCTCTCACAAGAGCTTGAGCGAACAGCGCCTTACGAGAAGGAGGTCAAGGAGAAAAACCTTCTCATTGGAAAGTTGAGGCACGAGGCGATTGTGTTGAACGACCACTTGACAAAGGCACTGCGATACCTCAAGAAGACAAAGCCGGAAGACAATGTTGACAGGTACGTCTGGTATACGACAACTCATAGGACACTTTATACTAACTGCAACTAGACAAATCGTCACCAACCATCTTCTCCATTTCCTCACACTCGACCGCGGTGACGCCAAGCGTTTCCAAGTTCTACAAGTTATGGCTGGCTATCTCAACTGGACAGACGAGCAGCGAGAGCAAGCCGGCCTCGCTCGTCCAGGCACATCATCTAATTCTCTCCGTCTACCCATGTCACCATTTACACGTACACCAAGCTCACCATCTCTCAACACCGATCTCTTCAACGAGTCAACATCCGCCAAAGACAAGGAGTCTTTGTCTGAGCTATGGGCAAACTTCTTAGAGCGCAGCGCACAGGAGGGCGCTCTGGAAACACCAAGTAGGAAGGGTAGCACTAGCAGTGCTGCTACAGGACCAGTGAGGCCGGAGTCGACAAGGCCAGAGTCTAAGAGTTAATGTTGAATGTTTGAATTATGATGTGGAAATTACACTAAATGCATGTATGGAGTGGACACAGTGCATGTTTCAGGGAGAGCAGGGGGGAAACATAACGCTCAGCTGTTACAAGAGAAAGCATGAGATATGGTTTTGATGGTTATTCAAGCCAGGTTTCAACGGTCATAAACCTCTATGTAAGAATATCTCTTTTTAAAGAAGGGTTGGGATAGTACGCAGGAGGACGCATTAGACCCTATCGTCGTCTGCCGTTTCTCCACGCAAGGAGTGCAATACATTCTGTGCATATCCTTCAGCGTCCCTCGTTATGGTCGCCACGTCAATGCGATTTGTCAATGCATCGTTAACTCCCTCAACCACCTCCCTTTCCTCCATGACCTCGCCCATGAGACGCACTTCATGGCTCCAATAGGCATGGCTTCGTGATCGAAGATCTTCATCGCGCAGCGCAGTGTTCTTGACAATGCCGAGAGCACTAAGCTTGCTCTTCACGATGAGGAGAGCACGTGAGGTTGCCTCGATGCGCTCCACGGGCGATGGAGGCTCGACGAAGGCGCGGTTTGTAGCAGATAAATATAGGAGCCAGCCAAGAGCTGCGTCGAAAGCTGCGAGGGTCACAAGACGTGCGACTCGAGCAGTCCAGTAAAAGAAGTCAACTTCCGATAGACGCAAAGCACGTGCATTGGCTTGGTAGTTGTAAGAGTTGACAAAGTAAATATCGAGAGCGGTAATGGTCATTGCAGCCATTGTGGCCTTTGGTCGCCATTGGGAACCAGCTCGCCCTGTGAAAGTTGGACTCGTGACGAAAGCAATGGCGAAGAGGTTTGCGATATGAGGCCACAGTAGTTGTGGGAGAGCATAATAGAAGAATGTCTTTGGCTCTTCCGAAGTGCAGAACAGGCAGTTCGCGAGCACTTCAGGCCCAAATTGCAAGTATAGCAGCCGACTCTCCAAGTTGACGAATCTGCCCCTCAGCGCTTCGTCTTGCTTCGTGAGAACATTGTCGAGTCTTCCCACTGCAACACGGTTGAATAGAACATCAACTGGGATCTGGAGACGGCTCTGGGTCGCGAGAAATAGGTTCTCCGGTGCGAATGGCGGTAATGTCTTGAGGATATAGCTGATAATCAAGAAGGCGAGGAGGGCGAGCGCAACGCGGACTTTGGGCGGTACGGGAACTATAGGCGCATGTCGGGCGTGCGAAGAGGCTTTGACCGATCGATAGTATGATATGGCCTTTGGTAAAAGTATAGGGCCAAAGAATATGAGGAGGGAACGGATTCTGGTTAAGTTAGTTGTTGATTGTACACGATGTGTAAGTGGCTATCAATACGAATAGAGTCACAAGAACAAGTTTAATACTAAAAGATGTACTTACGAGTCCCAGGGGATCGCCATGATGGCGAATATCAACCCGAAATGGTCGTGTCTCTTTGTCGGTCCTGAGGTGTCGAAGTTGAACACGTTTTGTTACAAGATTGAGACGAGGCTGATAAACGACGTCAGTTCAGAAACAGCTTCAATAAGGCAAAAGGTGGCGCCAAGCCCAAGGTACCTCAGGTACCCTAGGCCTGAGGGACAGCGTCTGAGGTGTCGGCTAATGTGGGGGGGCTTAAACTTTTGGTGGGGCCGACGTCTCTTCTCCACGTAAAACCTCGGATTTTTCTTCTCTTTAACAAATTTCTTTCTTTCTTCACCTCAACCATTCACCACAAACAACTCCTCTCCTGCACCTCTCTGTTCACAATCACACCTCTCAGAAATACTCACTCTAGTTCAGTAGCGCAATAATATGGCTCTTGCGCCGTTATTCACTGCCTCCCGCCCCCCCAATGCATCCGTGTATCCGTGTATAACTATTACCATTGGCACTTTCGAAGCTTTGGCGATCTCTCCGTGGTCGCTAGAGTCAATATGTTGCCTAGATCAAGCCCCAAATACCCTGCCAAGGGTTATTCTCTGTCGTGTTACAAAGTCTCAGCTTCGGCAATGAGGAACTTTGCGTCAAATTTATCTAAGAGATACATCTCCAATCGTAGTCAAGCTTTGCTTGTAAATATGCATATTTTTACTATGTACGCGAACTAGCAACACCTATCTATGCGGTTTGCTTATGACTTCTTCTTCTCCTCTGCGGCGACCTTCTGGGCTGCGATTGGTGCCTCCTTGGCCTGCTTCGCGTTGGCGAGCAGACCGACGATACCGACGATCAAGTCGCTGAAAAGCGCGATAACTCCTGTGCACGCCAACTGCCACGAAGCGATGCTCACGCTTCCAATGGGAGCGCGAGGGAAAGATAGGATCCATTCTGCCCAGTAAGGGAACCAGCCGTAAGGAAGCCAGAACATAGGCTCGGTAGCGTACCAGAAGGGCAGGAAGTATTGCGGCGCGCGTGTAACGACGATTCGGAGAACGGTGAGGATCTTGTCAAAGTTGGATCGTGCTGCTTCATTGGTTTTCTCTGTAGTAGTCATTTGTCAGCTCTCTCTTGATTCCCCTGAATCTCCACGGCAGATGCAACGTACTGGTCTTCTCTAGCTGTTCGAGAAGCTTGTCGTGCTGGCGACGGAGCTTTGCCCACTTGGCAAATTCATCCTGACTACTCGTGGAGTTCAGATCTCGTCGGACCTTGAGGTAATCGGCCTGGAGCTTGCGTTGCTCGCCGGCAGCCTTTGCTGTCGATACGGGGAGGAAGTTCATTATTGTCCAGATCTTTGTCAATTAGTAGCTGAGCTAGAGGGCACGGTCTGGGATGAGTAGCATACGAGATTGTTGATTGCGGCTGCTCCAATGGTGTTGACGAGATTGACGATGACTTCGACAACGAAGATGCTGAGCATAAGGGAGGCCATCTTGAAATCGAGGTATACCTTATCGGTAGTAACAGATGATGATCGTTGGATGTGTGAGCTCTGTATTGGGTCCTGCACCAGCCTGAGGTTGAGCTCGTGATGTTGATGGTGATGTTGGTTTTGGTGGTTTGTTAAACGTGGTCAAGCCATGTCATAGCCCCGACACTTGCATGGAGCTCCATAGAACCCCTCCACACCACGTTGGTTGTAACAAACTTACCCTATACTTTCATCTCCTACCTACATCACTTAAATTTCAATGTCACGAGCCCTCGACAAGAGTCTCAAGGAGTCTCTCAAGCATGGCAATCATCATCCCGTATTTCTAGAAATCTCAAATGTTCTTGTTGAGCCTTCAGACGAGCTTCTAGAGATTGAGTTGTTGGGCAAAAGCCATATCCCGGATACCAGCTCGATAGTCTTACGGGATGAGAATGCAGTGGCCATACCGAAGCTACGCCTCGTGCAGGCTTTCATAGTGGCACAGAAGCTTCTTAAACAACTCCAGGCTGATAAAGAGAGAATATCGTCAGAAGATATCTCAAGGTCTACTGCAGTTATTCTGTTGATGGACCCAGAGCACCTGACAGCTGCCAACACAAGAAAGCGACTTATCAGAGGCAAATTGAGAGAAGATGTGCAAGACAGACTTCAACTCGAGAAACATCTGGTTGATAGTTTACTGACCAGTCGGCTTCATCGACATACGAAATCGCCAACACTATGGAATCATCGTCGATGGCTGATGGAGCAATATCGTCTTCACAATATCCAGGTTCCAGTCGAGGATGACCTCACAAGGACCATAATGATATCTGGAGAGAGACACCCACGGAACTACTACGCCTGGTGTCACGCTAGATATCTGGTCAATACCTTTATTCTACCATCATCAAGCTCACAAGAAGGAATACCACGCATGATCAACGCCACGCAAAAGTGGTGCTTTGCACATCACAATGACATATCGGGCTGGCAATTTCTCATGTTCCTGATGGAGAAACAGCCTGCCGAAACATCGCCTGTGTTTCGCGAGACATTGAAGCTCACAGCCTCGTTCAAGTGGCGGAACGAGTCTGTGTGGTACTTCCTTCGGCTTGTTGCTGCACTCGGAGTTACCAACGCTGACAGCGAGGAATTTGAAAGCCTGAGAAAGACACTCTGGCTTACCGCGCCCGAGGACAGTATTGAGAAGAAGACGCTTGAAAGAGCGGAGCAGTGGCTCATGGCCAGTGAGTGATGGTGGACGTGTTTGCAAGGAACTAGAGTGGAGGACCCAGGCTGAAACCGAACTCATTCATGGGTTGCCTCACGGGTGTCTTTCGGGTATGCGACTATGAAACATGGCAATAGATGTTGGAAATAGAACCAATATGGTCTTAACTGGAGCACGGACGATGAATGACGATTATACTGTCACGATCCTTATCAAAATGAAGATCTGCCGTCTCTTCGACGGTGAAATATTGAACCCTGAGAGGCCCGCGGTTTAGTGACCTATCACAGCTGAATACAGGCATAGTTAAAAGCTGCAATATGAATTCAAATTGAGGTCTGCCCTGATCGACACGATCCGAGCAGATAGTGCTGCCGGGGTCAAGATTAAAATTCCGAGAGGCATTGACGGCGCCTGCGGTTGTTTCATCAATGGGGTTAGTTGACAAGGGACTTCCTGGGCCATGAAGCTATCCACTTGTGTTTAGGCATTCGAATTAACGATCAAGTCATTGAATTGCCTGCAGCGAGCAGAGATCCATCGAATCTATATTGGAATCTCAGTGAAATTGCATGGCTACTAAGAGCTTGGCACCAATGGGAGAAGGGCGGAAGCCAATAAGATGTTGTATTGTAGAGTGTGCATGCCCTTGCGATTGGAATGATACATTTCTCTAATTTGGCTCGGGGACGACTCAACAGAGGCTATTGTTACTCTTAGCTCTTTTGCAACTAAGAACAATGGCTGTTTTTGCACAACGATGGAAGGTTTGACGTTACTCGCGTCAGGGATGAGCTGGGCTGCCATGCATAAGCTTAGAGAACATACATGAAATAGGAAACAAATTTCACGTAAATAGGTCTGAGAATATGACATGTTTTTGCATTACCATTACTTAAGAAGAATTGTGCCTGAAACCGAATCAACAACATCTCAATGTTGATGTTTTCATGTGAATACAGGGCAACAGGGATAGGAACGTATCCGAGAATCCATGTACACGTACGTGGAGAAGAAGCCAGGCGGCTGATAATCCGACCTCGAGAGATTCGTACACTTTCGGCTTCAGCTCATTGAACCAACAAATTGGAATACTGTGCATCGCGATCAATCTGGACTCTGGTCAAGCGTCAAAGTGTCAACTTTACCGCCATGTAGCCTGACAATGACCAAATGGATCTAGAAGAAAACTGGAGCAAGCTGAGCGTTTTGAGGCTCACAGTAGTCAGGGGGAGTTAGCTACCAAGTTACGTGGTAAAGCTGACGTTGACCGGTAGAGTGGCGCCGTTGTTTGACGCGTAATAAGGTAAGGAGACAAACGCTACTGCAAGTCAATTGAGAAAACAACCAAGTTGAACTTGGCGATCCAATGTGTCGAGTCAAGAGACGCAAGTCCAAGGGGACTTTGGTGTCAGCTTGACGCCAGGGCATTAAGCTTTAACTTGTTGGCCATTGATATCAATACGGAATTGGAATTTGGTTACACGGCTGTAACGAACGGTCTGGTTGACGAAACTCTGGATTTAACGTTATGGTAAGGTTAGATAGGGTATGGCCAAGACTTCTAAAATCGAATGGCTGTTGGGACTCAATTCCTCAAGCAGGCTTTCTTCTTCATACGCTGCCATAGCCAATACTTTGAATATCAGCTTTAGGCAAGGGAACCACAACATCGCTCTGGGTTTCCACAGAACGCGTGTTTCGTTTTCACCATTGACAGTTGAAAACGCCTGAATCAATCGGCTGAAGCTTGTTTTTTCCCTTTTGCCGCTTGCTCCACGTTGCGTTACAGCACATCTCGTGTGTGCCACTTTGTGCAGATCTTGGGGGGGGGGGTTAGTTAGAGAAGTCTAACCTAAAGCATCAGCTGCACGTTGACTTTTCCGTCTCAGGGGCCCAGAAAATTGGTGTTAGATAGACCCTGTCTCGCGGAGTTTTTTTGTCACTGAACGAAAGCAGCACTTTGCATTCACCATTCAGGTAACGTCGCTATCTTTGGGTACGCATTATCTAAGTATACAAGATGATGAAGTAGCACCACCAGGCAAGAAGAGGACAAGCATATTTTCGGACGATATCGAGGTAGCAGGGGGAGAGGGACAAGCAGACAAGGCAGGGCAATCTCCACAGCTCGAGTCCGCCGTAATAAATAAGCGGCTAAGAGTAACGGGCCATTCAGAGGCTGACGACCCCTGAACCTTACAGATGAACGTTCGGTGGGGTGGGTGTCCAGTGATGAGCAGAGATGCACTCTGATGGCGGGCGGGTCGAAATGCACATCGACTCAAGCTGGCATGTGGTGGAGAACATTTTACGGGTTGCGTTTCTCTTTGTTGTTTTCAGGTCCCGTCGTGTTTGACGGTTGATTCAGTCCGTGAGATTATGAGATACCTGATTTACAGGTACTGGGCCTTGCTGATCGTCGAGCCAAGATAACTACTATCCAATCAAGGGGTCTATTTATCTTGGCTCTGGATCTAGAATCAAGCCAAGTTGTGAGAGACGAGAGAGAACTTTGGTGAAAGATTGAAGGTTCTGTGGTCTTCGTATCGTGGATATAACGCTGGTATCATGCTCTGATAGCAATATGATGTGTCTCTTCTGACAACTCTCATCCCTTCCGCTCGCCTGCCTCTTTGGGACGATATCTTCAGCAGGTACAGCACCTTCAGGTCACCTTCTATCCCCTGTATCTAGTGCGTAGCTCGTCTTGCTCTAGCTGGAGCTATCTCCCCATACCAAGACTAACCCACCTCTTCCCGCCATTCTCTGATCCCTCCAAACTCCACTCACTCACTCACCTCGACCTCTCTCTACCTCTTTTTCTATGCTATACTCTACCTTACCTTAATTCTTAATAATTCCCTCCCTCCTCCGACTTCTCTCAGCTTTGTTCCTTTTCTGTTTATTTCCGTTTCTCTTATTTGTACTTGCATATTTCTTTGTTCCTCTTTGTCTCTTGTCTCGCTCGATCCAGGACCTCAAGCCGAGTACTCCGACTTCCGAGAAACCTCAACGCCCTGTTCCATAAAAAGAGACTCGAACTGGTCTCACTGTAACCAAGCCACTTCCATTGTCTGGCTTGTGTTTGTTGCATCTTCGCTTGTCCAGCTTGCATCAGGTTCTGGTTATCAGTCGGCATCTTTGCTGTGCCGTTTTGTTTCCAATGCTGGGCTCGTAATTCTAATCCTTAAATACATCTCGCCAACTCTGGCTCAAGAGGCCTTGCCTCGATTCTGTCTTCCTGTCCGGACGCGTTTGAGACAAGCTGTTCCAATTAGCTTTGGCTCTGGACTCACTCCGTTTTTGTTCAACCCAAGCCAATCCAGGTTATATCAACCACCTCCAAGTGCATATTCTTTACGCGCCAGGGAGGTTTGATTGATTTGACTCTATAGCTTCAATATGCATCCAGGATCTCTATTGGCGCAATTGGCTTTGGCCTCATCCGCTCATGCCTTCTTCCCTTATAGCCCGAGCTGGCGTGTCGATGTAGGACAAAAGCGTATGGCACGAAGTCCCAAGAGTGTGGGCAGCGGTGGTGGCGTGCGTATGGATATCAAGCAAAGACCACCTCAGGTTTGTTTCTGGAGAACTGCTTAATAGATTCATTCCATTGACCGTTCAGTTACAGTCCAGCCAACCGATAACTGAGAGAGCCGCTCACGAAGCAGCACGGTTGATCGCTAAATATGCTGGAGGAAGCATCCCTGACACCAGTACGCTGCTCAAGCGTGAGAACAAATACGATGTCATGGAGGCCACAGAGTCGACAAAGAAGCACACTCAGGGTGTTGACCAGGATGGAACTGACTATTCATACTTCATCGAGGTCGAGGTTGGATCGAAAAAGAAGACAATGTACATGCTTATCGACACTGGCGCTGGATCAAGTTGGGTTATGGGCACTTCTTGTACCAGCAAAGCGTGTGAGACGCACAACACATTCGGCGAAGGCGATTCGGACTCACTCGAAGTCTCAAAATCCGACTTCAACATTGCATACGGCTCTGGAAAGGTCTCCGGTACCTGGGCAACCGACACAATCACTGTGGCTGGCATGAGCATCAAGTATCAGTTCGGATTGACGCATACGACCTCTGACCAGTTCATCGAGTTCGCTTTCGACGGCATTCTTGGTCTCGCTATTAACGAAGGATCCGATAGCAACTTTCTCAATGCCCTGGCCAAGTCCAAGGAAGTCGAAAAGAACATGTTCTGCGTTGCTCTGAACCGTGCAGCTGACGGAACGAACGAAGGAGAAATCAGCTTTGGCTCACCGAATCCCGACAAGTATTCCGGCAAGATCACGTATACTTCCATTGGCGAAGACAATGACTGGGCTATTGAGATCGACGACATGGGCTACAACGGCAAGAAGGCAGATATCGGTGGCATCCGCAGCTTCATCGACACTGGAACATCTTTCATGTTTGGATCACCGGACAACGTTAAGAAGCTCCATGCTCTTATTGACGGAGCCCAGAGCAGCGATGGCACTACGTATACTGTACCTTGTGACAGCAACGGCAACTTGACCGTGACCTTCTCTGGAGTCGACTATGTCATTTCACCAAAGGACTGGGTTTCTCCTCCCAACAAGGATGGCAAATGCACCAGCAACGTCTACGGTTTCGAGGTTGTTAAGGGAGCATGGCTCTTGGGCGACACCTTTATCAAGAACGTCTACGCCGTTTTTGATGCGGACGAGCGCCGAATCGGTAAGTTTACATATTCCAGTGATTCAACTTGTGCTAATGGGAACAGGCTTTGCTACCAACGCTATCACAGATGGCTCAAGCGACGACAGTGAAGACAGCAGCTCTTCAACAAAGACCATGATCACCAGTCAAGCGACCAAAACGTCTGATGTCACCGAAGAGACTGGCATCACAACCTCTGGATCAAAGGCAAGTGCAGTACCAGACATGGGCCTAGGCAAAGAATCTGTCTCATCTGGTACCGCCACTGCTGATTCAAGCGAGCCAACCGAAACCAAAGACTCATCAGCACCTTCAGGGCCATTATCACAAGCCCGCTTCACATTCATTTTCTGTATAGTACCATTTTTCGCCCTCCTGGCTTAGAAAGAGTCAGATGAGCGGCACTACATTCTTTTTAATACCCAGATACAATCGTTAGAAGCGCAGACAAGCGTGTATACATATCTTGAGACCTGCATAGAACACGAAGATATCGTGTGAGGGGGGATACGAGGGCAGAGAGCTCACAGCATGGGATGACAAGACGTGGTTCGAGCTACAATGATACCCGATCGAACGGAGGAGAACATGACGGGTTCCTACAGATGGCAGATGAAGCCATGCTACAAGTATTTTTTAGTAGACATAGACCATCAACACCAAAAGAAACATTGGATGGACTGAATTGCTTTCTGATGGTACCTAGGTGAATCAACCGCTCGGTGAAGATCAGAGTATCATTCTCATACGATAGTTCGTAAGGTTTTGGTGAACGCCCCTTGGATACAGCCGTTGAAAAGGAGAGTGTAAATTGGACCCCTATTTTTGAGTACCTGGAATTCCAAGGGTCTTTTGAGTTAGCTTTGAGGCACGATCAACAACGGTGACATAGCGTTATAACTCAGATAAAGATATTTCATAGTGTTACTGCTCAATTGTCTCTCGAATATCAAGCAAACATCCATTTCTCAATAGACGCCTCACCCTTTATTAACACCTCTTCAAATACTCTTGGAATGATCCGTGCCCCTGCATAAGCCTAGACACAGCTAGTGGGAGATTCTAGCGATTTCACAAGGGGGCATTGCGCCAATCCTAGCGCTTATCATGCTGCAAATGACGCTAATGTTTGCTATCCATGCTTGTCTGGGGGAAGGACAGACAACCAACCGACCAACCTATCCTGAGAATAGAACCTTTCCACTTACGACTTACAACCATTCGACTTTCTATCCTTTTGCTTCGGCGTCGATCTTTTACACTAATTATTTGATTATTTCTTCCTTTTGGCATATGCGCGAGCGAATCGAACATAATCCTTTATTCTTCCAGGGGAAAATGTACACGCAATATCAACTTGCTACTCCCCTTCGACAATGACGCACGCCAGGAACGATGCCTCCCCGAACCCGCACGGCGAAGACCGCGGTCTCCTAGAACACGGGCACGATTACGACGACGACTATTTCGGTGTGGGCGATGAAGATTATAGCAGTGGAAACGCCAGCGCAGATTTAGGAAAGGCTTCAGGCAAAGTCGAAACTGATGGCCAGCCCCGGACTCCCGGCCGCGTGCGCTTCGACTTGACACCGGAGATTGTGGGTGTTAGCAATGGAGAAGCTTTTGGCGGGTTTGCAGATCGGGAGAGACGGTCTTCAGACGATGCGTACTTTGACGTTGAAGATGCAACGAGTCCGGGGCGAGCGCATCGTGTGCCTCTCTTGACGGACATTGAAGCGCCGAGTGTAGCTCTTGCGAATTCGATGGGGGATCCGTCTGAACAAGCTGAGCATGAGATGAACCGACCAAAGTCAGGGCTCAAATCTGCTTTCATGAACATGGCGAACTCTATCATCGGCGCAGGCATCATTGGCCAGCCATACGCTGTGCGCCAAGCCGGACTGGTCGGGGGAATCCTACTTCTGGTAGGCTTGACGGTTGTAGTCGACTGGACGATCTGTCTCATTGTCATCAACAGCAAGCTCAGCGGGACGAGTCACTTCCAAGGGACAGTTGAGCACTGCTTTGGACACTCCGGGCTGATCGCTATCAGTGTTGCGCAATGGGTTTTTGCGTTTGGCGGAATGGTGGCATATGGTGTCATTGTTGGCGATACGATTCCTCATGTTCTGGTCGCTGTGTGGCCAAACCTGTCGAATGTCCCTGTAATAGGACTCTTGGCAAATCGACAGGTCGCGATCGCGGTGTTTGTGATGGGCATTGCGTATCCTCTTACGCTGTATCGGGATATTTCAAAGGTGAGAATTACAATGCGGATAGTCCTGTTGGAATTTGGGCTAATGGGATTCGGGTAGTTGGCTAAAGCAAGCACGTTTGCGCTTGTTGGTATGGTGGTTATTGTTCTCACCATCCTCATACAAGGTATCTTGACGCCTTCGTCAGAACGAGGCTCGTTTACTCCTTCACTCCTCCTCTTCAATGGCGGTTTCTTCCAGGCCATTGGTGTCATTTCATTCGGTAAGGACCTGTCTTGATCATCCGAGTTTATGACCAGAGTTGCTGACCTATGCAGCTTTCGTTTGCCATCACAACTCGCTCCTGATTTACGGGTCTCTCAAGACACCTACCATTGATAACTTTTCCCGAGTCACTCATTACTCAACTGGTATATCGATGGTGTTCTGTCTTGTCCTCGCTCTAGGCGGTTTCCTCACTTTTGGTGACAAGACGTTAGGCAATGTTCTCAACAACTTTCCAGCAGACAACACCATGGTCAACATTGCGCGTCTTTGCTTTGGCCTCAACATGCTCACCACCTTGCCCCTGGAGGCATTTGTCTGCCGCGAAGTGATGCTGACGTACTTCTTCCCTGACGAGCCCTTCAACATGAATCGCCATCTCCTCTTTAGTACAAGCCTTGTTGCGTCAGCCCTGGTGCTAAGCTTGGTGACTTGTGATCTTGGTGCTGTGTTTGAGCTTGTGGGAGCCACGAGTGCTGTGGCCATGGCTTACATCTTGCCTCCGCTATGCTACATGAAGTTAACGACACGAAGCTGGCGGACATATATGGCGGGTGCCGTGGTCGTGTTTGGTATGATTGTCATGGTCATTAGTGTGATCCAGGCTGTGCAGAAGATGATCAACAGTGAGTTCCCTCGTGTGCCCTGGGAAGATCTTAATCTTCGACTATTGAACGTTGGAACATGTACTGACACTCCACAGGCAAAGATGGACCAACGCAGTGTGTATAAGTACCAGGCGTTTCTTACCGTTACCTTTTCACTTTTATTCAAACAACATTATAGCATAACGAAGCACAACAGAATTAGACCCTTACTGGGACAAGAAGCGTGTAATATAGTACGCTTGAAAGCAAGATGCGTGACTGCAGGGAGTATCGCCGCTTGAGATATATAAGCCATGTAAAAAAGGCGGATGATTTGGTTGGAAATCTATCAAATAAGATCAAAGAAAACCATGTACCATGTACATTGGATCGTGTAGGGAGTTGCATGGCGTGATACCGGTATTTCAATCATTATAGAGTTTTCAGTTCTTCGGCAGATGAACTCGTATTCTTATTGCTCTTCTTCTCTCTGCTTATGGGTGAGGTGAAGCTATGATATCTGGCGAGGCAATCACTATACTTCGACCAACATGTCGAAGCCAATATTTCTGAACAATAGCAGCATTTCAGAGAAACTATTCCTTTCAGGCCTTATGTGTTCTCAACATCCATATCAAAAGAACAGCTTCATACACCGCTGAAGCTATTATGACCTGTTTCTCACCCGATCCTCCATTCCCCACCCATCTCCAACACAACTTTCAACCTCGGCGGGATAACCAAGCATGGCTTCCACTATCATTTCTTCAAAACAAGTCATCAGCATCCATACGGTGTGCCACGTTACCACCGTACCTCACATCAAGTGGATCACATAAAATCGCCGCAAAAAGAAAGAGAATGAAGCTACAAGCACAAGTACAAGCACACGGAGAGGGGTGTCACACGCGACGAATAGCAGGAGGGGGTAAAACAAAGCAGAAGCCCGCTATTTGCGCTTACAATTATCAATGAACCCCGCTTTGGGGATAGAGAAACATGCGTAAATCTCGTGTGAGAGAGGAATGATTTAGGTCGTTTGAGGTTGACGGTTGGTTATATATTAGGCTGCCTTTCCCCCATTCCCCTCTTTCTGTGGTCCCTTGTTCAGTGCTCTCTCTATAGCCAAACTTGGTCTCTTCCTTCTACCCCCAACACATACTATTCGTACATCAGTCAAGATGCAGCCTCTTGTTGACTACCACGACAACACTTGCCCCAAGTGCAACGCGGCCATCGAGGGCAGCGGCAAGACTTGTGGTAGCTGCGGTGCTGTATGTCTAATACTCGCCCTCTCGTCTCTCTATCTGACATGATGCTGACTGCTTCTAGCACTGCCCCGTCTAAACTCCACAAAGACCCAGAGACAGATTCACGATGACATGATGAGACGGACGAGAAGTTGTTTATACCGGTGTTAGGCTAGGTCAGGGATGCATACAGTGGAGCGTGGTTGGGGGTTTGGGTGGTCGTTGTGACGAGGCCGCTGTTCGATAGCGTCACTCTTTTCTTGGGCGGTTGCTATTCATGCATTGGGTGGTATTGTGAAGCAGAGGATACGCTCGCTCGCTCATTTGTTTTATCTCAATACTGAGGAAACAAGACTGATAATCAATCCATATCATCGTGTGTGCATCGTGAACTGTCCCTCTTAAGCTGCGCCGCGCTCGCATAGCTGATCATACCAACCGCCTCACTTACATAGTGATTGATGGTATTACATCACTGGACTGGTATCACTCATACCAAAATAGGCCCAGCGCCGATCAAAGAGTCTATCTAGCATGGGATGGGGGCCACATGACTAGACATTGGCACGTGGCCAAGGAGGCTGTCTTTGATAAGACCAGCCAAGATACGGATACCAAGACGGATAATCATGGTTCAAGTTGGCCCAGGAATGACAGTCAGTTAAAAGCAGTGTAACACGACATGACATGTTAATGCATAACAACATACAAACAAGACAAGCTAGGTCTAGGTAGGTCGATAGATAGGGATGGCCCCGTCGTTCAAGAGCATACGTACAATAACATCACAAAAACAGATAGACAGGGTAGACAAAAAAAATCAAGAGATTAAACAGGCAGGCCCTACGCAATAGATGTCCCATCTCCATGGTCTAAGTAACGGTCTCGAGGCTTCAAGAGAAAAAACGAAAAGATTTATGGCCTGGACCGACTTGGTTCCCCCAGCCGGACCCCATATCCACACACAAGCAGACACAAACGCTCTTGCCGTAACCAGCCCACGGAGTCTCTCCCGGCCTCCTGACACTTCTCCCTGATAGTTCCTCATCTGTCAGTCTGCAGTGACCAATAGACCTGGCAGGAGAGTGAGGAACGAGAGCCACTCCTCATCCTCATCCTCAACAGCCCCCTCAAACAAGAAAAAAGACATCTGGCCCACCTCCCCAATGCGCGACAAGCACATACATAAAACAAAGGTCCCGCTCGCATGCCAGGGGTGATAATAAAAAAGACGAGGTATCTGCCGGGAAAAGTAACCGCCTGCGAGATTTAGGAGGTCTAAGAAACCATGGGCTCTGCCGACAAGAAAACCATCAATCCAGCGAGAAAGGTCGGCGCGTAGGCCGATGGACCAGACATGAGCGAGACGATATCAAACTCCAGATTCCGAGAAAACCGATGCATGCCGACAGCCTTCTCCTTCTTGGCTGCCACGAACCCGTATCCGAAATGCCGGGGCCAAGCTGAGGTTGAACTGGAACGACAAAGGAATTACAACGCAGGGTCAAGCCACGGCACGTGTGCGTGGACTGCGCTCAAGGGCTTCCATAGCGCCCTTTACAGAACAAGGCACTTCTTGTGCTTGCTGCCACGGGTGCTTCGCGACAGCAGAGCAGCGCGAGTAGCGTGCTCGAACACCTCGCGGACACCCTCGTTGGTCTTGGCTGAGCACTCGAGGTACTTGTAGGCAGCGATCTTCTTGCGAATCTCCTCACCCTATCGATAACTGTTAGCATGATTCAAGATGACGTGCAGCAAGCTGGCCAATCAAGTTTCGAGAGCTTGATTGGTGCTTGTTGGGGCAATGTATCGTACCTCCTCGGGGGAGACAGGCTTCTGGCTGGTCTTTCGGAGCTCCTCGATGGTCTTCTGGTCGTATCGCAAATCCTTCTTGCAGCCAACGAGAATGATAGGGAGACCTTGGCAGAAGTGCAGAACCTCAGAGATCCACTGTAAGAGCACGTGTCAGCAAAGCCTGTATCAATAGCAACTGGCATCCAGTCATCTGGCACTGAAGGGTGAACAAACCTTCTCCTGGACGTTGTCGAGAGAGTCGGGAGAGTCGACAGCAAAGCAGATCAGGATAACGTGAGAGTCGGGATAGGACAGGGGTCGAAGACGGTCGTAATCCTCCTGACCAGCAGTATCCCATAGGGCGAGCTCGACGTGCTTGCCATCAACCTCGACATCGGCGACGTAGTTCTCGAAAACGGTGGGGACGTAGACCTGGAGGCGGAATTGTCAGCAAGGAGGTTGTTGTGGTGTTGCCCGTTGCATGATAAGGCTGTTTATCAAGCCGCGTGGGCAAGCGTGCGAAGGTTGAAAAGCGACGCAGCAATAAAGTTAATTCTTACCTCAGGGAAAGTGCCCTTGGAGAAAACACTGTGGGATTGGTTAGCATCGTGTTGATCAAGTGGTTTAGATTAATGATAGCGATGATGGTAATGTATAGGCAATGGAGGACGGTGAGGTGAAGCAAGGGGTATGTGCGTCTATCACGGCAATGATAGAGCTGATGGCGTCAAGCGATACGAAGCACTGGGCTGTCCAAAGGACCAAAAACTATTATATCGCCCTCTTCCCGAGGCTCCATCTGATAGAGACATTGTGATGCCAACGTGGCGATGGATAGGAACGTGATGGGCGACAGGAGGTCGACTTTGAAGCCGTGTCGTGTCGTGATACAAGGCCAACTCACATCAACAAACAGGTTTTACCACAAGCACCATCGCCGACAATGACGAGCTTTCGGCGGATCTCAGCCATGGTTATTGATTAGATGTGGTTTTTGGTTGAAAAGCTGAAAGAAATGGACGAAGTTGCAGGCGTGAAATGCGAGCTTGAGCTTGAGCTTGGGAGATGGTGCAGGTTGTGAGTTTCGCGGAGAGCGGCGGCTGCGGGTCGATGGGGATGGGAAATGGATGGATAGAGAAAGAGGAGAGTTTGAGTTGGGTTAGGTTGGGACTGGCAGTAACTAGGAGCTCATCAGTCAGAAAAGAGACGCGAGGAAGAAGAAGGGGCTTTGGTTTTCTGGGTGAAATAGGCTTGGGCTTGGTTTTTTTCTCGCTAGGACTGGGGGCCCGACTGCACTCCAGGCACTGGAGCGACAGCCCGGGGGGGAGGGGGGCGCCAGGACAGGATAGGACCCAACAGCGGGTGGGCAAGCACAGGACAACAGGCAGCCAAGGCAGTTCAAAGGACGAGAGGTACCTCTGAATGGCGCGTAAAGAGTGCTATAATCAAAGTACCAAGTGCCAGTGTTATAGGTCTTGGTGCCAGCGATGCTGGGGGTTGGGCAGGGTTGTTGAGGAGATGCAAGGCGTTTGCAAATCGCACTGTGTTTTGATAGCGTACCTAAGATACCTATCTAAGAGCAGACAATGACAGCTGAAAGTAGGTTTCGGCTTTGAATCAGAACCAAGTTTGGAGGTTGATTCACTTGGCTAATGCTGTATACCTCTAGCTTGTCATATATTCTTTGTACTTATTTGAAGTATCATATTGAATGTTAACAGCCGTCCGCGTAGATAAGCCTCCTGCATTCACATCACCTCTTCCATCAGGGATTGACGAGGCTGCAAGCTTTGTTGTTTTCCTCTGTTGCTGGGGCCGCGAGCTGCTGGGGCCTGGACTGGGCTCGTTGATGATGAATGTTTCCCCTGGACTGGGCTGGGCTCAAAAAAAGAAGTGCTTCACTTGACCAATGTACACTTTCACCGATATTCCCACACAAACGATACTTCTGTTCCGTTACATTACGCGGAAAGGGTCTATCCTGAGGCAACCAACGGTGTGGCCCTGGCTTCGGCTGGTGGGTGGCAACAACCGCTAACACCGTCTCCTTTCCAGTGAGTGATTAGTGGAGTCTCATCACAGTGCGAAAGGTTCTGGGCAGTGCGCGTCACAAGCCTCCCTCTGCTAGGTTATTTCCCAGGAGGGGAATTAGCTGACCCATTTTATCCATCTTACCGAGAGTGCTCCGCCAAACTTTCAGTGGTAGATGCAAGACGGGACAGATTGGACATGCGCGGGAGGCCCGTTGTTATGTGGTAGGTCTCTTGGTTGCTTTGCTTTGCTTTGCTTTGCTTTGCTTTGCTTTGCTTTGCTTTGCTTTGCTTTGCTTTGCTTTGCTTTGCTTTGCTTTGCTTTGCTTGCATGCGGTGGTTGCGTTGTGTTGTGTCGTTGACCATTTACGTGAGTCTGAAACAGAGAATGCCAGTGATGACGAGATGAGATAAGAGCCAGCCTGCTTGATGAACTGGTCGATAACATTGGACGACAGACAATATCAAGGGCCAGGGTAACGGCGTTGGCCGTTTGGTCAAGCCGGTTTAGTTTGATTGACAGATTGATGGTCAATGAGAATAGGTAAGCTGCAAACTGCAAAGACGGTTTCTTTGGGTTGTGCCTATGCTGTCATTCTTCACCAGTGACAGAGGTACTCTTTCTGACTCTTTGCCGGTCTATCAGCTATCCTTCTTCTGCACAATCCCCATCGGTCTGACGTGCTCACCAGTCCTTCCTTAGTCCATCAGATAGTCCTGCTGCGGTGTAGCTGTTGGCTTTGAGTTGCTTGGTTACTCACTACCTTAGTAGTTATCATCTCATCTAGACACGCACGATGGAACTCTTTAGGCTCCATAGCGCCGAGGCTGAAACCGTGGCTCGGTTTCTATCATTTGAAGAGGATGAGGCTAATCAACCAGCCACCAGCCTCAGAGGTCCGTGATTAAATTTGTCTTTATTGGAAAGCATTAAAAAGCCTTCTTATAGATAGATGCCTTTCTGTGATTTCCAGCTGGGATCTGGCGGCTTTCGCCAACAGCTGGTTGAACTGTTGTGGATGGCATGAGCATAGCACCCATTTTAAATTTTGGATAGATGTTTGAAGTTGATGACCCTGATTTCCGGCTGATTACTGTCGGGAAGTGGACAATGCTCTCTCTCCTGCTTTGACTCCTCTCTAAGTTCATCGCTAACACGTTCTCATGTGTTTCCGCATCATCAATCACCGCCTATCTTCACCAGACAATCTATGCAGAGAGAAGTGAAGCTAGCACAAGCTTCTAACCCCTGGCCCGTCATGCAATGCGCCCTGTGCCATCCCGCCTCGGCGTGCCAAACCCAAAAGCCTAGAACGGCTGAACGGCCAGTAACAAGAGCTTACAGTGGGCAGAAAAGTCCTACGCTGGCCCAAAAGCGTAGGACTTTCATCCAACCTCTTCCCCTGATCATCCTGCCTCAAGCCTCAAGGACCCTGATTGACGGGATATGTATCACGGACGATTAGGGTCAGTCAGTCATGATACTTGGACATCTATATCCAGTCTAGAAGCACGAAAGCTGAAGCTCTCAATCCTAAGTGATAAAAACATTTAGGTAAGTTAGTCTAAGCTTGGGTGGCTCTTTGATGCGTTTATTGTGCTTAGCATTCTCTTCTAAAGTCGTGGGTTTTCTTGCTCCCTGGGACCAGAATCTATTGATTGTGTCTTGTGTCTGTCACATTCGTGATTCTGACCGCCAAACACGTGCTGATCTTGAAGGTCATTCTCAAGAGGCCTCTCGGCGGCAATGCAACCCCAGCCTTGATGATTGCAATATGTGAGCTTATGTATGATATATTAATCCTTTGTTGCTATTCGGGGTGATGTTGGATGAGCAAGTCGTTCTGTTGTACCCGTATGATTCTCGTCCCAGAACGGGTTCAATAGAGGTTGCATGACGGAGGTAAAACCAGCATTACGATGAGATAGAGTCGCGGGTCACAAGAGCTGGACCAATGGAATACTCACAGAAAGAATCACTGAGGTCTCTGTGCCCGCTCAAGCATGATTATCTAAAGTTGAGTGGAAGTAGACTGCGCTGGTTGAACATAAGAGGTATGCCTTTGTGTTGAAAATCGCATAAGTAATTGAGAAACTTGATCTCTTGTAAAGTAAAGTAGTGAGAGTCACGTCAAATGGAATTGCAGCCCGATATCACAGTTCTTACAATAACACAACATGAAGCTATCATGAGCATAGTGCGGGATACAGTGCCTGGCCATTATCCGTACCCATACTACTGCGGCTAATTCCGTTGGACGTAGAGAATTTCCAGCTCAACCACACACTCCACAACGAATTATCGTAACGCCCAGCGACAATTTGGCGCCAACAGCTTCAATCCGCTCAATGAGCTGCTAGAGTCTGCGAACCCCCTCGATAAATACTCGCAGCTCATTCTCCACCATGCAGAAGCTCGCCAAGCGGGTCGCCCAGGCCCAGCGCCAGGCTGGCCGACGAGCCCAAAAAGCCGCCAAATCTGAAGAGAACAACTACAAGCTTCGAAACCGACAAGCCATGCGGGCGGCCGTCTCTGAGGTCCGACAGAATCTCCAGGATGCGCGCAGGCTGAGACAGGAGGACTGGGCGCTGGGTCCCATTGCTCCCAAGCGGGATCTGGGCTTCAATGGCTATGGCATGTTTACGGAGGGTGTACGAACGGATTGGTCCAACTACGGTCTTTACAGACCAAGGCCTGAGGTTCTGGCGAAGAGATGTGCCTGGGCTGGTGGGTTGAAGCAGCTTAACCTTGCTGTTTCAGACCGTGTGGTTATCATGGATGGACCTGATAAGGGCAAGATTGATCGCATCAAGACGATCAACCCTCAAGGAGGATATGTAACTCTCGAGAACTATCACCGGGTAAGCACAATCATTGGCCTTCGTAAGCGTTGAGTAGGGACTAACGGTTCTTAGGCCATCTCTGCTGGCATGTTTGGAAACGACAGTCGCTCTCAGCCTATGCCCCTCTCGATCGGTTCTATTCGCCTCGTCTATCCTATCGCCAACCCCGAAACCGGAGTCACAAGAGATGTCATTATCAATGAGCTCAAGGCTATTCCACCGAATATGAAGTCCCCAAACATGAGCTTCGACCGATGGGAATACGGAAACAAGTGGGATCGAATTGTTCCTGGAATCAATGTTGTCATCCCCTGGCCCGAGGTTGAGGCCCCAGAATTCGAGACTTTCGATGGTGACACCATCCGTGAGACTGTCGATAACCGAACATTTTACTACAACCTCCTCTCCCCTCCCATGCCCGAGACCGTCATCGACGAGTTGAGAAACAAGTTCTCCAAGTTCCGAACACGTCACGAGGAGTGGTATGTGCAGCAGAAGGAGGCCGAGGCAGCAGCAAAGGAAGCCGAGAAGGAGTCTATCAAGTCTATGCAGACTCCTCTGCAAGAGTTCCACGAGATGCAGCGCGAGAAGCGTGCTGCCGAGGGAGAGCCCGAGCTCAGCACAGAGATGTTGGAGAAGCTTGGTGCTATTCTTGCTCAAAGGAAAGAGGCTGCTGCTCTCAAGAAGGCTGGCGTGTCAAAGGTGGCGGCTGCAAATGCTTCGATACCCTCCTCAACAACAACACCTCCGGCTCAATGAATGATATCAGAAAAAGGGAGGTTGAGCATTGGATAGTGGAAGGCGTGCCAGGGTTGGTACGAATAACGTGTAATTATATCTGTGCAACAATGTACATCACGAAACGTAAAATAGACACATGGTCTTGTCTCTTCATTAGAACCGAGGTCTGGTCTGGAAGTGTAGTTGTGCAGCGGTGAGCTGGTTCTCATGACCCCCAAGAAGACAAGGCAGATCTTCTCCAAGATTTGGTATCTGTGCCTGAGGTTTACGGGCTGAGACTAAAAGCTGACAGCTTTGAAACTTGATTTCAAGTGCTGCAATGTGATTCCATGTTGTGGGCCAAGCATAACGACACACTGATGTTGATTCATTCGGTATGTCTGTACAGGTCAGTGTACTGCCTTGGTATGCACCTCAGGAGCTCAGTTTCAGCGCTGATAAGTCCGGGATGTCTTGGACCATCTGTACGCAGGGAGATTTGCAAGGCCTCCTCTGGCACACGTTATCTAGTAATTTGAACAAGGGTGATGGTTCATCCATTTGCCTAGAATGTATATCCACGGAACGAAACTCAAACTAATCTTACAAAACAACATGCAGCCTGTTACTTAGCCATCAATACAATTGACCAAGTCTTCTCAAGTCTCCTATAGCTTGGAACCCTTCGGTCCTGAGTAACCGGCCCCATTTCCAGTTGCCTTGTTACCCTCAGCCATGGACCTCACCAACAGGCGATCTTGAAGAGAGGATGTGTCGTGAATGAAGGGCTCTAACATCTTCGTGTCGGTGGTAGCTCTGGAGGATTAAGTCATTAGCTCAAGTTATGATATGATGAAGTGTGTGTATCTCACGGCGGAGTGTCACCCTTAGGGATAGTGCCAGTGTGGGTTGAGTCGCAAGGCATGGCGGAGGCGAAGAGGATCTCGGAAATCTACTGAATGATAAAGTGCCCGTTTTGGGATGTGCTAAGGAACGCGGTGAATAGAAGTAAAAGATAAAAGTACAGGAGCCGTTCAGCGGTACTTCTTCAACATTGGAAGATGTGAGAACTCAAAACTGTGTCCTGAAAGAGCCATGCCTCAAAGCATGAGAGTTACTAGAACGAAACGGAACTTTATGACCTTTTATAATTGCTCCAGGGGATACCTGAGGATCAACATGCTCGAATTACGCCTCGAGGAGGTAAGATACTTACAACAGTCTTAACACCGTCAAACATTCCGAGCACACGCATTTCCAAACATAGCCTTTCTACAATGGGGAGCATAACATGAACCAAACACGAGAAAGTGCAGACGGTGTCAGGAGACAGAACAGGACAAGAGAACTCGGTCTATTGCCACAACCGAAGAAGCGGTCGAGAAGTTGATGCCAATTTGACATCTGCATCAAAATGTAGTGGTGTGTAGACTACCTAACCAGGCACCTGGCTCAAGCATGTCTTAGCAACTGTAGAGTAGGTATTGCTTTCACGCTGTCTGTTTCTCGGCCTGTGGAGGGAAGTGGTTGGGACAGGAACAGACCAACACAGGCCAATGATTTATGAACCCACCCTCCCAATATGCACTTTCGTTTTCAGCCTGCTGCATACAACAGAGAAGCGGTGAGCTTGCAACAATCATATGAATGGATAGGGTCTTGTCGATGATGCATTGGATATTGGAAACGGGGTTACATTCATGTAGGTAAGTGCCGTATCTGGGTTTTCTACATCGATCCTTTGATGCACACACGATTCTGCATGCTGTGCATCGCTTATTACAGTGACAGCCCGGGTTCACCGAACAACTCCATCCTCTAGAGAGAAGAGACAACTTGGCCAGTCATGTCATGAGGCTCTTTGGGTAACTGTCCAAAGGACTCAGCCTCGCGGGGAGGGTCGGCCTTGTTTGAGGCCACCCATTCAAATATCCCGATAGAGAGCGGTGTGCTCTATTCCATAGCCATTGACGTAAAAATGACAACGGCAGATATAATCTGGACATAGAGGTGCGGCCGTAAGGAGCCGGGCGTATTTTGAGTTGATCTCTCATATGCTTATCCTTCTCCAAGATATCCTTAGCTCACGGATGTGATCCGGCTCCTAGGATATCCACTTCCGGTTGCTGACACCTGAGACGGACGCACTTCAATCCCAATCTGTTCAAGATTAGCATGTATAAGGAAACGACATTTTGAGAATCCCCCCCCTTTATGTTTTCAACCCCGGCAGATCTTACATGCCGCGCATAGCCACGTGGAATCGAAGGGCCGTGCCTTGAGCTTGGATTCAGCTGGAGAACAACCCTGCTGCACACGCCATATCAGTCTTAGCGAATCTACTAGTAACCAACAAACACGAATTCGAGGACAGATCAACACGTCTGTGAGTCTCGGTAAGTTTCAGATGTATCAAGACTTATTTCTAAATATTGTAAGGATCTGTTCTAGGGAGGCGTACGACCTGCCACGTTGGGCAAATTGTGCATATCTTACAAAGTCGTAGCAACATCAACGAGAAAGAGACAGTGGCTGAAACCATTTTGGTCATAGTACTTCAGTCTACTCATTTCAATAGTAGAAAAGAAGAAGAAACACCTTGTAAGATGTCATGCCGTGTGTACTGATGATGCTAGATCGGGAGGGCTCATAGCCCTTGTCACAGGGAAACCAATGCAATGTGTGTAATTAAGATGCAATCAAACTATGTTGTCGTAGAGATCAATTGTCATACAGGCAGGGTTCATTCCGTCAAAGCTTGCCCTTATCCTCAGGGGGGTCACCCGCCTTCATCTTTTCTGACGAGCCCGTCGCAGGGACAACACCGGGGTTATTTGCCATAGGGAACTGCATTAATCGTTCCTGAAGAGAAGACACATCGTAAATGAATCTGTTGAGCATGCAAGAATCTTCTGGAGGACTGGATGCAAAAAGTCAGTCGCCTGGTGACTGGCGGTTGTTGAGTGTTACTTGCTCTTCTGGAGTTACCAAAGCAGGGTCATGGGAATTAATGACTGTTGAAGGCATTTCTTATCGAATTCGTGTGAATTAGGGAAATGCGATGAAGAAGTGACAGGAGGGAGATTTCCGAGGAGATTTGGGAAAATGTGTTAAACGTCCTTCACTGCTTAGATCTGAGGGGAAACTTCAAGAAATGGGAACTTCAGGGCTAAGCAAGAGGTGAACTAGTAGCTTCAGGTCCTAAACAGAGAAGCGAGGGAAGTACAGGGTGGGAACCGGGGAGAAAAGGAAAAGCTTTTATAGCCCTGGAGTCGATGCTCCGGGTTGTAGCAAGTCGGTTCCAGGTCAACTTGGTCAGCTCGAACACTGAGAAAGCTGGGAGAAATGGGGGGAGCGGAGCAAGATTGAGAGAACTATGTGACGGGACCTCAGAAAACATAGACAGGGCGCTTACAGGTCACAAACTTGAACCAGTAAACTTCCGTATCCGGGCCCGAAATACACTCCGTGTGATTCGGGAAAAGCGGGGCTCTTCCGGTCAAAATCCCGGTTCAAGGTATTGCTAGGCGGCCTTGGGTTAAGTGGCAGACAGATACGGAAGGTCTTACCATTCGGTAGGAGTTTGAGTGATGTTATTATTGGAAATAGCTACAATTTGTGTGTACTGTACATAGGGGTTGGAGGCGAAGATTGATGTATTCAAGATACTTTACATTAAGAACTACAACATATATGACGTGAATTGAGACAATGAAAGCAGTTGAGTCGTACTACATAGAAGGAGAATCATAATTAGTCTGTCTGCGTGTTTGACAAATAAAGCAAGTTGTACAGACCGTATAACAGCCATCTCAGGTCTAGTATACACTGCGACTAAAGAAGCTCAAAGCCGACTCTTCAGGGAAGAAGGTTCTTGCATCATAGCATCCAGATCTTGAACTTTGAGGTCGCCATGGTTTGACACTTCAACAATTTCAGACATTCTATCAGTTAATTCTGATGCAGTGTTGTTGGCTTCGGCTCTGCACAGCAGATTCTCCTGTACGGAGTTGGTATCGTAGATGTACGGCGCCAGCATCAAACCGCGACATTTGGTCCTGTAGAATGTCAGTATGAGGCATTGTGGGAGGTTTTATGACTAACGGCTTCTGCTCGTTTGTACTCTTTGTTGGGGTTTGGGGGTTCTGGGAGGCCATGGCTGGTAAACACACACCGTAGTGCTCTTGTCGTGATATAATACAAGAATAGGGAGAAATTTGATTAAGTAGATGACTCGAGTCACCGCTTCTCAAAGCCCAAAATGGCGATTAGGGGAGAGCAAGAGACACAGAGAATGTAATGGAGATCGGACGTTGGTTGCAAGTGGCCAGAAGGGCGGTTCACTCTTCAATTTATGTAGTTATCAACTCCTGGATTCCCCAGTCATTTTTACCATGCTAGTCTCTGGAACCTTTCGGGCTTGATCATGAGTGGTTCGATGGCCAGATGAGGCACCTGCATGAATCAAGATTCGAATACGCACATGCCGACTGGTGAGAGGACTCGATCGGATCTACCATATTACTTCGATCGAGAACCGTTACAGTTCAGGGATGGTGTGGCAGAAAGGGTGTGATTGAAAATGTACTGCAGGATACAGGATGACTGAGAGAAGAGAGATAATAGACCACATAACCATGTTGCCCACGGACCTGGCCACGGGTAAAAAGATCAGGGACCCCTGAGGTTGCGCCAAGATACATTGCCGCATAGGCTCCGGACTCTTACTCCTAGGTGTGTGTGCTTAGGACTTCCCGTGGCAGAGTGAGACATGGCGTAGGTGTTGCTGTTAACGTACGATACGATACAGCCCGAGATGAGATTGGGCATTCATCATAACGGATTGGAGATGAGGCAGCTGAGCCCAGGCACCGTGACTGGATGTTTTGTTCAGTTCCGGTAGTATGGGTGCTAGGATCTAGATAAAGGTTTAGGGGGATGCATATGCAGTGATCCTGCCAACCTCCTCCACACGGCACGGTACCTGTACAGACATGACTCGACAATAGTCTTAAGGCAGATCATTACGACTTCAAACCCCTTGACCAGCTGTTCACTCCCCAGAGAGATGAGAAACTACAATTGTGCTCGAGACCAACGGGTGACCATCGACTTCCTAGGAAGTCACTTCGATCTACGACGAACTTACCGATCAGCACTAATACGATTATACTGTAGATAATTTTCAGTGATTAGACTGGTCCATTAACAAGTAGAATGTGATGACTGATTGACCTAACACATAACACAAAACCACTCCACAAGTCGACGTTGAACACGTTGGTTGTTGTCAGCTAAGCCGCTGTGCTAGTTTAGTTTCGGAATTGTAAATCTTGATCGCGCGCTCTCGCGGAAGAAATGATAAGTGACAGGAGACAAAAGTGATGTAAGGTCTCCCGTAGCGACACCCTATCACATCTCAATTGTGTATTACAGCCCCAAAAAATGATTCGCTGGCTCCCCTGTTTAAGATCAGATCATAATGAGGACACGGACACAACCTGCATATAATATGCCTGTGCCCTGTCAGCTGCAGTTGTTCTTGCGATGCCGCAGATGTGGGAATTGCCGAATATCATCATGCATCTGACCGTATGGGGCTTTGCACGATCTGCCTTGTGGATACATGTTGCATTCGGTTGTAAAGGTCTGATATACATAGTAACTGTAATCTCTCAATATTCGCTGTGGCTTGTCTCGAAGCCAATGATCGACGGCTCGGCTGTTCATCCGCTCAATCGTCCGCCCGGCGGGTATGCTGTGTGCTTGCTTTTTATGACAGATACTCCGTTGGCATCCATCCATCATATTTTTCATTTTCCAAACCGACCTATTATTTCTGTCAGGAACAGGGGTTCGACCGTTTTGCATGTTTGTCAGATCGGTTGCCTTATTGACTCATCAACAACAAATACGTACGTCTGCATGGAGCAAGAAAGCCTCCGTCCGTCATGAATGCAATTTGCTCAATAAGATTTCAATATTCAAACCTAAGGTGGTGCAGTGGTCCAGCATTCTGACATGACACACGAGAATGCCTACTAGGCAGAACCGTGCCCGAAAGGGAGGAGGAGACCCGGGTTCGAATCCTGGCTTTAGGAACTCTTTTTGGCTCTGTTACTTGACATCCCATTTGATGCTTTGGTTAGTCTTCAGGATGTGCATAGCTCTCTCCAGCAAGTAAAACCTTGCGGCTTGATAGATTTTAATAGCAAACGTTAGAGAGCCACTACACAAGAAGGCAAGCAATACAAAAAAGACATCACTGAATTAATATCTATCACAGCTAGTCTTAGCATGTTAGAGATCTGAAGGAACTCTAAAGGCATCCAGAAGCAAACGATGATGCTCCAAGTTGAATATCCGTATAAGTTGAGCGAGCCCCATTTTTCCCGGCCGTGGCCCACTCGCCGCTCGCCGCCGGCCGCCGGAGGGTTTCTGTCCCGACCCACTTAACCCCTCCCCCCACGTCAGTATTTGGAGCTTCAAGCTGATAAGGGCAGCCTCTATATTCTTATCTGAAGCTTCCCCTCCCAAGTTCTAGCAACAAAACTTTCCTCAAGCCAAGTTTACTTGAGACCTGTTCACCATGTCGCACTCTCATGACGGTCACTCTCACTCTCACGATGGAGGCTTCAATGCTGTTGAGCATGGCCACTCGCATGAGATCCTTGATGGCCCTGGAAGCTTCTTGGGCCGAGAGATGCCAATCATAGAAGGACGAGAATGGTCCGAGAGAGCTTTCACTATTGGTATTGGAGGGTGAGACTCTCTAACCCAGTCGTAATGACAAATCTGACTTGACTAGTCCCGTCGGTTCCGGAAAGACTGCCCTCATGCTCGCCCTCTCCCTTGCTCTCCGAAAGGAATACTCCCTCGCAGCCGTGACCAACGACATCTTCACCCGTGAAGACGCAGAGTTCCTCACCCGAAACAAAGCCCTCCCACCTCCCCGCATCCGCGCCATTGAGACTGGTGGCTGCCCACACGCTGCTGTTCGTGAAGATATCTCCCAGAACCTCGCTGCCTTGGAAGATCTGCACCGCGAGTTCGACACCGATATCCTCCTCATTGAGTCAGGAGGCGACAACCTAGCTGCTAACTACAGCCGCGAATTGGCCGATTTCATCATCTACGTTATCGATGTCAGCGGTGGTGATAAGATTCCTCGAAAGGGTGGCCCTGGTATCACACAGAGTGACCTTCTGGTTGTGAACAAGACCGATCTGGCTGAGATTGTCGGTGCCGACCTTGGTGTTATGGAGAGAGATGCCCGAAAGATCCGAGAAGGTGGACCTACGGTCTTTGCGCAGGTGAAGAAGGATGTTGGTGTCGATCATATTATCAGACTGATCAAGAGCGCATGGAAGGCCAGTGGTGCAGAGGAAGAGAGACGAAGCAAAGGCGGCCCCAGACCAACAGAGGGTCTGGAGCAGCTGGAGTAAACATTCACATATATATCAAAAAGGACACTGTTGAAAATAGTCATATAGGAGGAAAGAAAACAACGCCAACTTTTAATTCTAAAGGTATACTGGGTGTCATGTTTATGCCTGGTCATCCATCATCATATCGCCATCAGCTTGCACTGCGCGGGGCTCAATCTCCAATAACGGTCCCTCCACAGGAGCAGCATTTCGAGGCCACACCCTCTTGTAAAGACTGACACCGATGGAGTCTTGAGGGTTGATACGTCCATCAAACGTCGCCTTAAAGTAACCATGTGTACCGAGAGGCTCCTTGACAAAACCACTGCGGCCACGCTTGGTCCATAGAGGTAGAGCCTTGAACCACTCGACATCCTCTCGGTTGAAGAACATGTATCGGATGGTGACGATCTTCTTGTGAATGTGGTAAGGATGGCCAGTGAGGATAATGCGCTTGGCGATGACGCGAGATGTGGATGGTGGCAGAGCGGTTCCTGTACCGATGAGTGAAAGACCAATATGAGGACCCTCCTCGTTCTCGTCCTTCTCGACCTCCTCGGCTGTGGTTCGCTTGAAGAACAGAACAGGCACAGCACCCCATGTTAAAGGACCCATGAAGGTCGCAATAGCTGATTGGCCGGGATGGAGGAACCGGCAGTACTTGTGAACGTCGTTTGGCGTTTGGCCAGGCTGGGAGAAGAGAGGCTTGATAACCATTCGGCGAGGTCCACACTGAACAATGAGTTCCTCCTTGGCCTTGATCGACTTAGTGAAGTCGGAGCTGAGGTTGAAGAGGTAGTTGACAGCCGTCTTCTTGTTCTCATGTCGTAGAAGAGAAAAGAGAGTAAGGGGCTTCTTGGGGTTGTAAGTCTTCTCCTGAATAGGAGAGATGCCCTTGAGGTAGATGTGAACACGGGTACCAGGCTCAACACCACCGACCAGAGCCTCTCTTGTTGCTTGAGATTTCGAGGATTGATAGTTTGGAACTTGAAGAAGACGTCTCCACTCCTCAGGCTCATGTGCGCGATCCTCGTCCTCCTGCCAGGTACTGGTTCGCAGACTCTTCAGACCACGATATCTGGCCAGACGCTCTCGAGCCAAGACATGAGGATGCAACTCAATCTCATCGGGAAACTCCATATCGTCCTCAACCTCATTTCGCTTTCCAGCTCGATATTGCTCAAGTTGCTTAGCATCCTCCTCCTCATCTGGCTCAATCATCATCTCAGATTGAGGATATTCTGAGGGAGCGCCCTCAGTGGCGGGGGCAGGGGCATAGCCCTCAAGACCGTCCTCGGGGCGGGCCTCCTCCTCGCCGGCCTCATCCTTCATCTCAAAGTCCTCCATATCGGACTCTGAGTCAGAGACATCCTCCAGATACCAAGCTGACTGGTAGTTGGATGTACCCTTGGGAACCTTCTTCTTGATCTTTCTTGCCTCAGCCTCCTCATCTGAGAAATAGTGATGATCATCCAGAAGAACACCCTTCTTCTCAGTGGCATCAGTTGTCATAGCGTCATCAGCGTCGTCCATCATGACCTCCTCAGGAGCCAGCTCCACCAAGTCATCACGATCCTCAGAAGGCTCCTCCAGAAGCTTACCAGCCTCTTCAGGGTCAACGGTCATCTCCTCTCCCTTCTTCTTGATCTGCTTGGGCAGAGGAGCAGCCTCAATCTTCTCAATCTGGAAAGTTCCCCAGTCACCAACCTGAATGAGACGGTCGGCCTTGAGGCCCTTGCCTCGCACAACGCCAGTGATAACTGTTGAATCGGACTCGGAGTAGGCAAACTTGATATCCTCCGCGAGCATCCAACTCCTCTCGTCTCTCCATCGGATACCCTTTGGTGTCGTGCTGCATAGTGATCGCATGAGGTTGGCACAATCTTGTCGGCTCTCGATGCTATAAAGTTTCTCTTGCTCGGGATGGAAATGTGTGATGAAAGACCTGAGGGAGACTAGGACACTTTGTCGCTGCTTCGCGGGCTCAACCTTATCAAGACCTTCAACGACAGTGAAGAGGGTGGACATGCCCTGGCTCTCAACACTTCGCAAGATCAACTCTCCAAGTTCATCGACCTCAACGTTGGCAGACAGAACGACAATGACGAAATCGGCAACACGGGCAGCATCGAGACAGGCGTTCAGGTCTCGTTCGATAGGGATGTATTGTAATTTTTGCTTGAATCGGTCGACTGTGACTCGGTAGTTGCCACTCTCTGTGTTGTCCTTGATGTCGACACTGCTGTTCAGCTGCTTGATCGCAGCATTAAGGTCGGTCCCAGCGCATAGGGGAATGACGGCCACATGTCGAGGAGCGCCATCCTTTCCAGCGAAAACAGAGGTTTCCTTAACATGCTCCTTGTGCTTGTTCAATCGGGCCTGCTTGGCTTGGTTTCGTCGGTCGAATTTAGACATGACTTGTTGATGAGGAGTCTTTCTGTTGCCCTTTTCGTCGGCAACTCGGCCTATTCTCATGTCAGAATTGGAGAAAGAACAAAATTTCGGGAAAGAAGCATACCCTTTGCGCGGTCCCTCAACTCATGCTTAGAAGCAGCCCGTGACTTGAAAGCCTTGTGAGTAACCTTTGTGGTTGGCCTATGAGAATGAGCCACAGCGACGGGCATTTTGCTCTCGCCACCGGCTTTGAATCGAAATGGTAACGAAGCCAGATTGAGGGACAGGAATGCCGAATTGAGATTTCTGTGCAAATTGTAAGCAAAATGATGGCAACACCGTCGATATTCGTTCTAGGCGGTGATGGCGGGGTTAAATCCAAAATAATTTTTGTGCCTATCGATAGTGGCGTATTAGTGGATGACATAAAGAACCCTGATTGTTACATGGGCGCTGAGACTCGGAAGAACCAACAAATTCGTCACTAGATCTCGCGATCTTACACAATGGAACACGGTGAATAACTGGGATTATTAATCCACGAGTTATTTTAAATCTGACTTTATCATGTTGATGACAGCCCAAGTCAATGTGCATAACTTTTTGTCTATTACATCTGATGCTGGAAGGACCCTTTTATTCTGTCAACCAGCAGTGGGGCTTCTCACCCAATGGACTTGACACGATAAGCGGTGAATTTTTTTGTCGATAAGGAAATGTTGTATGCCAATCCATCTGCCATCCAATTCAAAGTTGCCTTTCTTCCAGTCGAGCGCGTTGACAATACGAAAATATGGAGGTCGACACAGTTGATGCGCCCTCTACAAAGGTGCGCGACAATGGCGCACTCGCCGTTCAAGGCACCAGAACAGAACTCGTTCCTCGTAATGAGCGAGAACGTGCTCGCCGAATCCGAGAAGCAAACAAAGCCTACGGTCGAGGGAAGAAGGTCAACATCAAGGCTATCAAGGACAAGAAGCTTCGTAGCAACATGAAGCGCCTTGAGGGAAAGTACCAGGATGCTGCGCTGAAAGCTAAAGACGCCGAGATTCTGCTCGAGAACACATCTGGCTTTCTCGAAGCTGAGGACGAGCTCGAACGAACATACAAAGTCCGACAAGACGATATTACTTCGGATATTGCTGTGGGGACCGCGCAAAAGCGATTCGAGCTCAAGCTAGACGATCTGGGACCATATCACTTCGATTACTCGAGGAATGGGCGGGACCTGTTGCTCGGTGGTCGAAAGGGTCATGTTGCGACGATGGACTGGCGAGAAGGTAAGCTTGGTTGCGAATTGCAATTGGGTGAGACCGTGAGGGATATTAAGTGGCTACACAACAACCAGTACTTTGCTGTTGCGCAGAAAAAATATGTTTATATCTACGATCACAACGGCGTGGAACTGCATACTTTGAGGAAACACCAGGAGGTGTCTCACATGGAGTTTCTGCCATACCACTACCTATTGGCGACAATCGTGAGTTTCACCTTTCCCACTTCCTACATGCACGACTAAAGGTTTCAGGGCTCTGTCGGTTTCCTCAAATATCAGGACACATCAACAGGACAATTAGTCGCGGAAATTCCCACCCGATTAGGCCAACCATGTTCCCTCAAGCAGAACCCATGGAACGCTATTCTACATGTTGGTCACCAGAACGGAACAGTTACACTATGGTCGCCCAACACTCAAGATCCTCTTGTTAAATTGTTAGCGCATCGGGGGCCCGTACGAGATTTGGCCATTGATCGTGAAGGTCGATACATGGTGTCAGCTGGTCAGGATCAAAAGATGGCAGTCTGGGATCTGAGAATGTTCCGAGAGGTCAACAACTACTTCACACGCCAGCCTGCTTCTTCACTGGCGATTTCAGATACTGGCTTGACAGCTGTTGGATGGGGTACTCAGACCACAATCTGGAAGGGACTTTTCGACAAGAACGCCCCTGTTCAAGAAAAGGTGCAGAGTCCTTATATGGCCTGGGGCGGTGAGGGCAAGCGCATTGAGCGTGTGCGCTGGTGCCCCTTTGAAGATGTTCTTGGTCTTGGTCATGATTCAGGCTTCTCCTCCATCATCGTCCCGGGCGCTGGTGAAGCCAACTACGACGCTCTGGAAGTCAACCCCTTCGAGACCGCCAAGCAACGACAAGAATCCGAAGTCAAGGGTCTGCTGAACAAGCTTCAGCCCGACATGATCGCCCTCGACCCCAACTACATTGGAAACCTGGATCTGCGATCCGACAAGCAGCGCCGTGCAGAGAAGGATCTTGACACACCAGCCACAGATATCGCCGAGGAGATCCGCAAGCGAGCAAGAGGCAAGAACGGCGCGCTCAAGAAGTATCTGCGCAAGCAGCGAAAGAAGAACATCATCGACGATAAGAGATTGCAGGTGGACGAGATCTGGAAGGAGCAGCAGGCAAAGAAGGACAAGAAGCAGCTCGAGGCGGAAGCGGATCTGGGACCGGCGCTGGCGAGATTTGCGAAAAAGGAGTAATAGACTTGGATGTACAAATGCGAATAATACCCTTTATCACAGAAAATATGCTTCTTTTGAGTGAACAATGCGGGTTCGTCTATCAGACCCCCGCGTGAATGTCTATTCTGCAGTACTTTTACATATCCGGCCCAATTCGTAATGCCATGTGTGTCTTCGTGTATTCCCAAAATCCTTTCTATTCTTTTCAAGTCTTGCCCATTACAGCAGCTTAAGTCCACCAGTGACCTGGTCAACAAGGCTTCTAGGCGCAGGCCCAACGCCCAGCACTGTCATGCTGCCCGCCTCAATCTGTGTTCGGCCAGCATCCTGGATAACCTCAGCTGTAATACCCAGAGACCGGGCCTTACGTCGAAGCTCGAGCATCTCGTCCTGACTCTTGACTTGCACGGCGATCTTGGCCTGACCGAGACGTTCCCATCGCTTGAGGATCTTAGACAGGGGAGAGTTGGCGGGGGCGCGAGAGAGGGTTTTGTAGCATGCGAGGGTTGCGTGGGAGCATTGAGCAGCGATTTTACCTGCAACACATACTGTTAGCACTCTGCATAGAAGATTTCAAGAGTAGTCGTGGTAGCATACCCTTTGTCATGCCCAGATCTGTTCGCACCACGAGAACAAGCTTGCACTCCTCCCCATTGTCCTTCAGTACAGGCTCCTTCTCCTTCTCACCATTCTTCAAGCCCTGTCTCTTATCGGCGTCAGCCCCATTAGCCCAGTTGGGAGCATGGTCAAGGATAGTGTCATCTTCGTCGATATCGCTTTCGTCACTCTCAACAGGATCGTGTATGTTGCGCCGGCGCTCCTCGAATAGAGAGGGCGGGATGAGGTAGCCTCGGATAGTATAGATACCGAAAGCGTAACCGGTGAGGAGAGCCACGACGGCAGTGGATATGATTAATCCTGTTTGTTCGCCTTGGTTCATCGCCATGGTTGAGGGTGAGGAGAGGGAGTTGAGGTTCTGATGCTGTTTTTTGTGGTTTTGGTGATGGATCCAAGTGCTGTAGGTTGACGTTGGTTACATCACGTGGGGCAGCACCGAGTATCAATGAAAATCGATGTCATGAGCATTTCAAAGTCCGAACAAGATCATGTTTTCAGCTTTGCCCATTGTTTGAATTCCTTGTCTGTCGTTTTAATTTTAAAACAATTCGTTAAATCGAGAATTACCATGATATATCGCTCCCGGTGCAGCCGTCTTTATCTCTGCCCTATGCAACCAAGCATCTGTGTCTCGTCCTGTTATACACTATCTTCATGAGACTCGCCTCGTTGGATCCAAAACGCTTAAAACGGCATCAATTGTTTTCTGAAACTCCTCACATTACCAGCACACCACGTTGAATGTATCCTGACTCATCGACCAAAGGGTGACATCCAAACATTTTGGAAAAGTCGTTCAGACAGGCACTTCTGGCCTCCATGTGACCCTTCTTCATACTGATTCCAACTTTAGGGACAAAGTTGACGTACTTTTCATGTCCATTGATGAGGAGAGGTCCTTCGCCGGTGAGCAGCCCGTGGACGTAGTTCATGGCAAGATCCTCGCAGTTGAAGCCCTCGTCGACATACTCTCTGATCTGCGTCATGATCGTGTCGTTGGAGGAGTAGTAGTCGAGAAACGACACATGTGAGAAAGCAAGATTTGTCAAAACCATATTATACTCATCCTCTCCCCATCTGCTGGAGCAGAACGTGTACTTGTGGTATCCAAACGTATCGACAGGCGTGCATCGAGCGAGAGCACCGACCATTCGATTCCTGCCGAACTTGCGCCATGTCTGAAAGACGAACTCGAGATCGTTCGGGTGATAGTAAACGTCATCATCTGAGAGTAGAATCGCTTGTGTCTTGTAATCGGGATCGGGCCAGAGCTTCTCGTTGAGACTGTTGCGCTTCGACTTTCGGAATCGGACGGGGACTCCGTGTTTTGAAACGTAGTCATCCGGGGGAGAGTTTTCGAGATCGTTCCAGACGACGACTATTTCGAGAAGTGAGGGGACTTCCTCGCTCAGGATAATGCTGAGTGTTTCTTGAAGTTCCTTTGGACGACGATACGTTTGCATAGCAATTCTGGAACACAATCATTGTTAGCATTCTACCAATGAGACCGGAAAGAGATTCAGAAGCGTACGTAAACTTATCGTCCATCAGATTCTCGTACTTCTTCTGCGAAGCTTCCCATATGTCTCTCGTTCCATTGATCCCCTTACTTTGACATGTGGGATATCTCGAAATATGGCTGACAAGTTTCGGTATAACCAAACCAGCATTCGTCAACTTTGCCAACAAAATAATGAACGAAAGAGCAAAAAACACAGCAGATGTAATAGTCGCCGCTCTTCGAAATACCCTCGATTTTACGACCTTTGGTGTACGGAGCTTCACCCACTCCATCTTTTCTGCCACCCTATTCCTCAGGGGCAGAGTCTTCTCCATGAAGGAGGAGCTTGAAGGCTTCAACATTGTTGCTTGTGGCAGAAGCCGGGAATGCTGTCCCATGATACCTTTGGGTAACCCTATATAAATGGGAAAGGTGTTCTCAAGGGAGAGCACACGGGAGAGACGTCTGGTATGTGTCGGCTACGAATTATTGGGCAAGATAACCAATTCGATTTGTTGGAATCTTGGTATGACTCGGACTCGAATTATAATTGCATGATGGCGGTCTTGGCACGCTTAGAGAGAATGCGAGCTGAGATTAGAGGCGAGAAAGGAGAAAAAGCAAACATGAACGAACAGACAGCGGCTCAATATCATGAAGAAAAGAGACAAACAAAATGGACATTTCTTTGTTGGCATCGACTTAGACAAATACATCCTCCCTTGTTTCATAGTTCGCCCCTTTGATGGTAATAAAATCAAGTCTAAATCTAAGCCTAAGTCTAATTCTAGTATATTATAGTGCAGCTCTTGGCAATCTCCCGCAAGGGAATGTACACGCGACCAATGACAGTAAGGTGTTGTCGCACGTAGAGACATGTTTATTTGATCGCCGTTGATGTTCTCTCAGCAAATCGGCTGACCCAATGCTAAGTCTAACGGCTGTGGTTCGTCTCTTCAAAGATCTTCGGTCAGACTCGACGGGGAAAAGAGTCGATGATCTTGATTGTGCCATGGAAGTTATCGCAACGACCATCGCGTGACTGTTGTAGCTGCACTCCAGGTTTTAAAATCAGGAGTTTAGTTTTAGTCTATTTTACTTATAGTACGATAAATTCAATAGTTTACGTTTTGAGAATATGCCAAGCCCGTAGAACCTTGTCTCGTAGATCAAAGTCCGATAACTCCCCCTGTATCTCCATCATTAGCGCCTGAGCGCCACTATCAAACCCTCCCTCCCCTGCATCATGTGCGTGCGTGCGAGCGTGCTTGTGATCCTCCCGCACTTTGCCGGCGTCAAACTCACGGCCAGTCCAACATTACACAACATAACTAGCTGCTAATATCTTGGCATCATGAGCCCAAACAAAGCCCTCATAGTCGGCATCTCTGGGTGCTCCTCGAGTGGGAAAACGACCCTTGCACGACTACTGCGGGACATTTTCCCAAATACTTTCATTCTTCATGAGGATGACTTTTATAGACCTGAGAATGAGTACGGTACAAATGATATTCTGGCATATTCCATATCTAACTCCTGTAGGCTACCGACCAAAAATGGCCTCTTAGATTGGGACTGTGCTGAGGCCCTCGACATCCCGGCCATGGCCGAGTCCCTCACTTACATCCGTCAACATGCTGCCTTTCCTGTAAGTCACACATACATCTTTAGTCGTGGTGTTTATGTCTGACTTCATCTTTCAGCCTACCCTTGATTCCAAAGAAGACCAAAACTCCGTGGGCAAGTGCCCCGTATCAGAAGCCAGCATCGCCGCCCAGCGTGCCAAAGTCGATGCCGCTCTAGGCCCAGACCATGCCCTCCGCAAAAATCTCCGTCTATGTCTCCTCGATGGCTTTCTTCTCTACTCCCCTTCTATGGCTGCTATAAAGCCCAATTTGGACATCAAACTCTTCTTGCGCACAACATACGAGAAGGCTAAGAAGAGAAGAGAAGCCAGAGACGGATATGTCACCCTGGAGGGCTTCTGGGCTGACCCTCCTGGTTACGTTGATAAGATCGTATGGCCTAACTATGTAGAAGAGCATGCTTGGATGTTTGAGGATGGTGATGTAGAGGGCAAGTTCAAGACGGATGTTTTGAGTAAGGAGGGTATCAAGGTACAGAGTGATGTGAGTGCTGATGGAGATATTGAGAAGACATTTGAGTGGACCGTAGACACTATTTTGGAAGAACTTGGAAAGCAAGTATAGACGAGCTATGGTATCTATATAGATATCTGCAAGCCATGTCTAGTTTATCCTTCTTGATCTACCCTCTCCAAAAGAGTTCAGAGTTCCAGTATCCTCTCACCTCAAAATTCCTTAGACTTTTTCTTCTCTGGAAGATCAGCCATCTCGTGGTCTTCTGAAACGTCAATTAGTCTCTTTTTACTCGGACGGTCGTTCGACGTCTCGTCGTCTGAGAACCCGATCAAGTCCTCCTCCATGGCATGATAGCCTAAATCCACTTCCTTTGGACGGTCGACCGACATCTCGTCGTCTGAGAAATCGATCAAATCTTCCTCTATGGGCCCATAAGCTAAGTCCACTTCATTTGGGTGGGTGGCCAACTGCCTCGTATTCTCGTTCTTCGGTGGCTCGACCAACAACTTCGTCTTGTTCTCTTTCTTTGGAATAACGACCGGCTCCTTGTCCTCTGGATTGTCCGTTAGGATGCCCTCCATCTGATAGTCAGTGGACTCCTTCTCTGGCGAAGTATCGGCCGGGACCTCGTCCTGTTTTTGTGCAAGATCATTGGTCTGCGAGGTGTGTTCCTGAACCCCTTCCTACGAGGTGTCCATGGCATCTTGCTGCTGATTTAGCGCATTCATCTCCTCTGTCAAAAACCGAATCGCTTTCTCTGCAGCTCTGGTCATAGCCTCAACCTTGTGAAGAGAATCCTCAACTTCTCCTACCAAACGCTCTCCAATTGTGATTTCACAACTCCATCGAGGCTCGGGTTCTTCGATCAGGGTTGTGGTATATTTCATTTTATGCCCCAAAGGGAAACTGGAGAGTTGCTCTTTGGGATGCTGAACGTGTATATCCTCCTTGATAACAAACTCCAGATAGTCCATTACCTGAAATCTTTCAAGAACACGCATGCATTCTTCAATGGACCCGGAGTCGACCCAGACAGCACCGAGAAGAGCTTCAACCATATCTGAATAAAACTTTGGGGGGCGAAGGCGTGCGAGGAGTGCCCAGGGGTAGTGACCATCACTCCACAAAACCTTGACAAGCTCTTGTCGCATGGACTCGAATTTCTCCTCGGTCTCCAACATGACATTGGCCATTTCGGAAGAGTTAAACCTCATGAACTTCCAAAGTGGAAGTGCAGTGGTTTTGGTTACAAGCTCACCATCCGGCCTAACTTCCAGGTCTTTTCGTTGGATGGAGTTGACTAGATTCACGACGGAAAGAAACTCTCCATTCACAATGGCCGTTTTGATCATATGAAGGCGACTGGTAGGAATTGGCGGGTCGTGCTGAAACATTTTGGTGACGACGATATAATCCAGGACAGCGTCTCCCAGAAACTCGAGCTGCTCGTAGGACTTTTCCTGCATGAGGGTAGCATATGAGCCATGGGTAACTGCTTCCATCAGCAGAGACTTCTTTTTGAATTTATACTTGATCAGGTCTTCAAGGGGTTCGAGATTACTGGGAAGCTGTACGTCGCTAGGAGCTGCAGCAAAGAGAATGTCTCTGGCCACGCCCTCTTGATGCCAGTTGCAGTTGTCGCCCAAAAAGACTGAAATGCATCTAAGTGCCTTGGTCATCCCTCCGTCCTGGTAAGAGGCTCCGATAAGTGCCTCTACAACATCGGCCAAGGTCTTCGATCCTCGCATTGGCGCGGGTCCAGGGGGGGCAGGTTTTTCTTTGAGAATGTCATCAAGATAGCGTGGCCTCCATTTCAAGGCGGTGAAAGTCTTGGAAAGAATGAACTTTGAGAGCCCTTTCTCAAGACACACTCGTTGGAGTCGTCCGTTGGATACGAGTCGATCTTTAAAATGATTCAGAAAGCCTTCGGGCCAGGACGGATCTGTGATAGTTAGTGTATCGACCTCCACAACAAAGGGGAGATAACTTACGTTCAGAATAAGCCTGAGCGACGGCGCAAAACTTCAAAATCGAATCGCCCAAAAACTCAAGTCTCTGGTAGTCGACAGGCTCACAAGCACTTGGCGAGCTTATGGCCTCGAGCACCAACTGCAGATTCTCGATGCCAACCGGCTTCAGAAGCGTAGACGATAATTCAGATGCAATCAGGTGCACCTCTAGCTCATGTATGATGTGTGGAATGAACATACCGCACTTGACGATTCGTCTCCTAACCCCATCAACACGGGCATAAGAAATGGGAAGCACATATCCGTACGGCTTAGTGCTTGACTTGGCCTGAGCATCTTTTATATCATGAAGTAAATCGGCTCGGGTAGCCCATTTCTCCAGAACCAGATACTCCTCATTCAATGGTGCTTCGTCAAATTTATGGAATGGGTGTTGCACATCGTTAACATTAGGTCTTGAGGGAATCGTGCGGACATAGTGAAACGGCGTTTTGTATTGGTCTCGCACGAGAACTCTGTGTGTCTTAGCATCTTCCTCCCCTTCTCCGCGGAAGGGTAATGCACTCATCTTATCCCGGGTGACGTGGGGGGGAGGTAAGATGGTCCTGCTTTCCAAGTACATCTTCATAACATGCTCGCGATCTTCGACCGGCCAGCGGTGCTGAAAGTTCATAGCCAAAAGAGCTGAGGTTATATCTAGTGAATTTGAAAATACATCAGCGGGAATATCTTCAACTTCAAGCGAATCGCATACGACGGACCACTTGGAGCCATTCCCGGGATATAACATCATCTTTCGAGGCACTCCGATCATAGCAGGTAACATGATGCTAAATGAAAGTGGGTTGGGAAACTCGTCATCGGTAAACTCGAACGAATAGAATTGCTTATCACAGTCCGACTTCCAGCGTTGGGCGACCTGGACCCAGGGGTCGAATAGGGGCTCAGGTATTAGGTCGGTCTTTTCTTCCACCTTCTCTGACTTAGCATTGAGAGGGGCCAGGTTATCCGTGACCAGCCCTGCTTCGTACAAAGCGACGTATGCATGAAATGCAGCATCTTTCATGGCGTTCCGTTCAGACTTCCACCCGCAAGCACTTTTGAACTTACGAAGGCTGAGCGGCAACCCTCCTGGCAAAGTAACCGTAGCTCTCAAGATAGGCCCGCCGTATGGAGTCTCTTCTTTATGGAAGACGTAGTCAGGGAGTTGGCCGACATAATCTGAGCGGAAAACAATTCGGCAAAAGCGATCCAAGTGTTGTCGAGCATTGTCGAGGTCAAGCCGTGCTCCTGTGTTCTTCACAATGTAGTAGGTGGAATCAATCTCCTCCGCCCGTGCCTGTTCATCCAATCGGGCCAACTGTCGTTGATCATCTTCATAACGCTCCTTCATTCCTTTCTCCAGCTCTTCCCAGGCACGGGTGTTTGTACTTGAGCTCAGCAAGGCAATCATCTTGGACTCCTGCATGCGAGCTCGTCCACGGCGCTGGATAAATGACTTCAGGGTGGCGATCTCGTCGAAGGACACAACTAGGTTGCATGCGGGAACATCAATGCCTTCTTCTAGGACACTGGTAGCCACCAGGAGATTGATAGCCCCTGATCTAAAATCATCGAGGACTTGAGGGCCAAGGCCAACAGGGTACTCGAATACTTTCTGTTTCTGGAATCCGTAGCTCGAAGCCCCGACTATTGCACCGACGCGGTAACGGTCTCGAATAGGGGGGTAGTTGTTAAGAAGCTCGCAAAGCGCATGCGCTGCAGTTCTCTCCTTGACGAATATGATGCCAACTACATCGTTCTTGGCCTCAAGGAGTTCATGGATCAGTCGGCTAGTTTTGTGTGAGACGGTTTGGTCGGTTGGTGGTGAGTTGTCAACGACACCTATGTTGATTCGGCGTAAGTGTCCTGCAAGATAGGTCCTGTCCTCGTTGGACCAGGCATCGTTGAAAGTTATGTTCGCGTCGATTCTGCCAAGGAAGGTCTTGATCATCTGTGAGATGTAATGGTCTACTGCCCAGCTGCCAAGTTCGGCAAGGATTTCTCTACTCTTGTTCCACAGCCCTTTGATTTGCTGTTGTGAGAATGTGTCGTGCTTCATAACCATGTCCAATAACTTTTCCCGCTTCTTTTCATCATTGGTGGCAAGAGTCTTTAACTTAAGAACCTCGGGATCATTTGCAATATCCATATTCGAGTATTCTGATTTCAATTGTTGCATCAGTGGCGTACGGGGAGGGATCTTCGTAGCATCGTAGAGTGAGCAAACGAGATGAGGCTTGTTGACATGCTTGAGTAGTTGCTCTCGATTAGCGGTTGGAGTAACACAGACAGCGTCCATTGTATTCTCTAGTTTCTCGATCTCCTTAAGATCTGATGAGATAATGGGACTGGCAGTCAAGCCAAGTATGGCTGGTACTGGCATACCCGCGTCCTTGTGTAGATGGTAGAAGTTCATCATGATCTTCCGTCCAGAGCTGTTCTTAACGCAATTATGGACTGCCACTTGTCAAAAAGAGTGGTTGCAAGGTGAACAGCCACTTACCTTCGTCAAATACTATTAAAGCGAGCATGTCCATTGTGACAAAGGCGTGATCAAGAGCATCACGCAAGACGGAGAATGTAGATACGATGATGCGAGTGCCCTTGAGAATTCGGGGCCAAGCTTCTGACGACCATGCATCGATGTTGAGCTGCCCCGTAAGCAGCTTCATGGGCACCGATGGCATTTGTCCCTGGATGACTCTGAACTGTTGCTCACAAAGGCTGACGGTCTTTCCTAAGAACCACACAAGCTTTAACATAGTCAGCGACCGGTCGTTAGGTTCTTCATTGATCCACGAACCTTGTCGGGTGAACATCTCTCGAGTTCTGCTTGAATGCGAAGAACGGCGCTGTAGTGTTCAGTCAACGTCTCACTCCCAGAACACTCTGTGATGAACATACACTTGGGTCTTTCCGCTGCCTGTGTCCATCTTATAATTGTTAGACTATATGATTCGAACTAACGATGCCTGAAAGTACTTACCGCAACGATGACGTTCCGCTTCAGGCTCTGCTCCAGCATCTCTCGCTGGTAGGCACGGGGCTTGATGATGTCCGGGACTGGAGACACATCTTTGGACTTGTTTGCGGCCTTTTTCTTACCATCTAGGGCCTTGTCGGTGAGGATTTGGGTCACTGTTTCTTCGACATCGATCAATGGTGATGGTGTCGAGGCGGTGGCAGTACTCTCGGACTGTGAGGAGCCTGCACTCCCACTGTTGGGAGAGTGCTCCTGGTCGGCTTCCATCATTCTCCTATCATGGGGGAGTAGTGAATAGCAAGTTTTCTGTCTTGGGCGAGCCAGGTGTTGAGCTATTCTGGTACGCTTGGGTGAAGCTGTCTTCACGCAGAGGAGTGACTGTCGGAAAGCTAAAGAACGAAAGAAGGTTTGCGGGTAGTGGTTTGCTCTCAGAAGCATAACAAGGGAAAAGAAAAAGAGTCTAGTATCAAGGAAAGAGAATTATAATCAAGAGAGAAGAGAAGAGAAGAGATGGCGGGAGGCCCACCGAGAGATGTTGGTGTGGGAAGCACTGATTCACAAGCACTTGAGATGAGAGTGTGGAGGGACTGACTGGGCTTAGCAATTGTGCATCTATCTATCACTGCCGAGCTGGATAAGGAGATAGTATCCTCCCCATCACTTCGAAATCGCTGCTGCAAAGTCAAGTAAATGAACGATTTACATACTCCTACATAATTAAACACTTCTCCTTGTATTTTAATATCTGGTCCCCTGATAGAATTGCTGGCGATTGGGTGTTCTAGCACTGGAGTGCTCCGTAGTCTGCCAATGCAGGGGTAAGGGTAAAATTAGCACCGTTCATTCTCACTACCAACCACGATGAACAGGCACCAAGAACACAATGCAAGAAAGCCAAGAAAAATAGAACTTCTTCTTCTTCTTCTGAACAGCAGTCTTTTCAGGCTTATGAAAATCACTTTTGTTTACCTGTGCTTTTCATCCATTTGGGTCTAAGCCGCCCGCCCAGTGATCAAGTGATGGTATTCATCTTGAGGGGCCAGAGACTTTCATTGCAACTTCACCCATGACCTACCTCCCACTGTCAAACTGGAGAAGTCCTTCCACAAACCATCAACATCTCAACTTTCTTTTTCATTCTTTACATACACTGATATCACAGATCGTCATGGATCTCCCAGTACGAACCCCTTCCTCAGGTCAAACCATGGAGCTATACGCAACCGGCTTCAATGCGTGGAACCAGCTTACATTCGACCCTTCACCAGCGGACGAAGAGCCTGACGATGTATTCACTTTCACAAAGATATTGACAGCCAGGTCTGTTGGAAGAATTGCTTCCGAACTGAGTTATACTGTGGGTAGGTCTTTCGGTCTATAATGCGGACTTAGATTCCTTTCTGACACTTTGAAGCTCAACAAGATACAACTTGGACCATCGCTGGATCATCCCCTGGCCAGCTTCTTCACCGCGAAGATAACCAAGGATTTCTGTTCGGCTCTCCAAGTGCTATTTCAGGGGATGGTAAGGTCTTGGCTGCTCAGGACTCGGATTGTTTACCCTCAAACCAAGCCATTGTTCAGTATATGTCCTTGGCGGCATGGAAAGCCGACAAGAGTACCGATTCCTGGCCTTGCAAGGCTTCTGTCCGCCAGATAGCGGCTTACGACGCTGGCTTCATTGTTCTTCTCGAGGATGAGACCGTCCTAAGCTGTGGTAACCCACGATTCCGAGACTGCCTCGGGCGTGAAGTTAACGAGTCCTGGTTAGCATTCATGAACTGGGGAAAACCCATACTGATTATGTTGTTAGCCCTGCCAACGAACCTGGAATCATACAAGATCTGAGTGATCTCGGCGAGCCCATCAAGAAGATTGCAGCAGCGGGATACACAGCTGCAGCCTTGACCGAGAGTGGTGGATTGTATCTCTGGGGTATGGCAGCCCCTGGCTCACAAATCCGACACAATGTATTTCAAGGTATCAGCGAGCTACCAAACTACTTCGAAGTTGATGGAGACAAAGACGTGCAGGATATTGGACTCGGAGAATCACATGCCATTGCTCTTACCACTGATGGCTGCATCTACATTATAGGGTATAACACTAATGGCCAAATTGGTCTCGGGAAAGATGCTCAAGATCCAGTTTCATCATGGTCAAAGATAGATTTTACGCCCCTAGAGGGTTGGGCAATTGTTGCCGTTGAGGCTGGCCCCAGATCATCATTCATAGTCACAAAAAAGGTAAAGCAATCTCAAAGCTCATGATGAGCTGCTCTTCTATCAGAACCAGCTCTAGTGAGCCCAATGACCCTCTATTGTACAATGCTTCTTGTTGTGATCATTTGCATAAGGGCAATCATAGACTCGTCAGGTAATCCTCAATCTCTTGAGGGGTCAGCTTTCTGAAACGGGGTCCGACAGCCCCCTCAACACCCTCAAGACCCAGAAGATGGTCTGCGGGAGCACCAACAATACCTGCAATATGTTAGCAAGACTCCCACGCTCGACTCTTTCTGAAAACTTACCAATTTCAATGCTGTCACCGTTCATCTCACCCTCAATGTTGTCCTTCAGGGTCAACAGCGCAATGTGGATAGCATCCTCAAGCTCGAGCTCCTCCGAGTATCGCTTTTCCAAGAATGTCTTGGCCTTTGTGGCACTCTTGCCAATGGCTGTAGCCTTCCATGGGTAATAACTGCCAGAGGGATCGACCTGGTACAGCATGGGGCCGCCCTTGTGAATGCCACCAGTCTTTCGGTTGACCTTCTTCTCCTCGCTCTCCTCGGTGGTCTTATTCTCCTCCTCCTCAGGCTCGATGCCCTCATCCCAACCAGCAACCAACAGACTCACACCATAAGGTCGAACACCGGCGGATTGCGTGGCCTCCTGCATCACTCGGGCGACATCCTGCACCAATATTCTGGTAGGGGGGTACTCGTTGTAGATGCGCTTGTAGCCGGAATGTGAAACCTTGCGTGCTCGGTCCACCAATACTCGATAATCAGGGCCCATGCCAGAGTACACCATGCCAATGTTGGGAGTAATGTCGCTGATCTTGGAGAGGGAGCTCTGGTCGGCCAGAGGGGATGATGACTTCTTCTCGGTGGCAAGGACGATACCGTTGGTGGCTTGTGCAGGTTAGTAATGGCTCCTTCAAGGTACTAGAGGTAGCGCGAACCTTTGATGCCAAGGGCAGTAATACCCTGGTTTACAGCATTGAGGGCATACTCTATTTCGCCAAGTTAGTTCCAAAGCTTGCGTTGATCTTGAAACTTCGATATGCAAACCATATCGATGCTATGCGGCGGTAATTACGTACCAATCTGCACCAGTTTTCCACTATATATCTATCAGTGATGATGCTCGCATATCAACAGTGTCGTCACCGAAACATACCTGGGGGAGAAGGTTGTGAGAGAGAAGGAGTATCGGTCCGCCATCGCTCAAGGTCCTGCTTTGATAGAATCGGTATGGAAGAAGTGAGTGTTTGATTACGGGCGGTTATCAATTCGTGGGGTTGACGAGCAGATATCAAGCAAGGCTGCAACTGGAGCTTTGGTGTTTGGCCAAAGCAGCTGTAGCCTCTAGGCAGGCCCAGCTGCGCGTCGAGCTCGACCGCTGGGAGCTCTGAATGCGGGGCAACAGATTATCCGAGCGCCGGCCAACCAGAGTCCACCTACATGTATGGCATCTTATACTTCGTATCCTGCCATTCAGAGAGTCATTTATTAAACTTTCAATGAAGAACACATGTATAAGGAGGAGCATGTCGAACTTTTACTCAGACCTGTAACTCCCCCATTAATTCCTTGCCATTAAACCTACTGCCAAGATTGGATCTTCATCTCGATATTCCCGGGATCATACTTTTCCCGAACCGCGCCAAGCTCCAGAGACTCCACACACAAAGCAGCTTTCTTCGTGTGAGCTTGGTATCGGCTATTTCGGCTTCCTTCCTCCATCTTCTCTCGCAAGAAAAAGAGGCTGAGCTGGCCTCTCCATACCTGAGGTGACTTATCTCCTCGTTGCAATCTTGGCGGGCGGCCAGGTGTTTCCCCCGCTCTCCTACTGCTCTCCTTGACATTTGAGCTTCGCAAAAACATGTAGGTTGCGCCTGAAACGCCTCCACGGCCCACGACTTTAGCACATTTCTACCGTGATTCTATTATCTACTGCCGTTGCCCTTACTTCTCTTTACTTCCGCAGGTTAACGTAATTCATCATGGAGACGCGCCCTACTTGGGATTGGTCCTCGATTGGGGATACTGCTGCCCGACAGCTTGAAACAGAGCCACGTGCAGCGACATCAGAGCCTACAGCGCGATGGGCATCTCCTCCAAAGCCCGACACTACCTCTAGCCAGGAGTCTCGAAGCGCGCCGAGACAGAGGCGCTACGGCCCGCGCACATGTCGTATATGTCTCGACACTGAAGAGCCCAGGTTTCCTGAACAGTCAACAACGTTTGGCATTCCTACAGGTTCATCTCGACCTACATACGTCTCCGACGACCCAGAACTGGGAAGGTTGCTATCACCATGCAAGTGTAAGGGTTCGCAGAAATATGTTCATGAAGGATGTCTCAACGCCTGGAGACTCGCAAACCCTATGGAAGCAAGGAACTACTGGCAGTGCCCGACTTGCAAATTCACGTATCGCATTTCTCGACTCCACTGGGGCTCTGTTTTGAGCAGCAAGTGGGCACAGGTTGCTTTGACCGTCTGGTTCTGTATACTGAGCATTTTTGTCCTCGGATTCGTCGCCGATCCCCTCTTTGATCTTTGGTCTGACCCAATTGGAACAATTGGCGAAACTGTCACAAGCGTGGTCACGGACATCGAAGCCTTGAGACAACCTCCACCACAAGTACCAACCTCGTGGTTCGAACACTTCGTCAAGGGTTTCTTCTCCCTGGGCATTGTCGGACTATTCAAGACGATGCTTACTGTGTCTCCATTCAGTTGGTGGCAGATCCGAAGCAGCGGCATGGCAGGTGGTGGTGGTGGCAGGAGAGGAGGCACTGGCCGGAACCGTGTCGAGAACATCAACCTCATTTTTGTACTCATTGGTGCATTCACGTTTCTTGTGGGCATCTGGAAATTTGTTCAGAAGCTGAGTGCTCGCGTGCTCAAAAATGTGAGCGACAGGGTTGTCGACGTCGGTGAAGACGATGATGAAGTTGAAGATACCAGCGATGGACCGAATCAAGGAAGTAAGAAAGATGAATGAAGCTAAGAAGCTTTTGTTCTGGAGAAGTTCGTCGTTTCTATGGCCCCATATGTTTTTTTATCGTGCATGTGTTTGCACACTCTTAAGTTGCCTAGATCTTGCTCTTCCCTGTCAAGTCAACTAGTCTGTGTGCAAAGATTTACGCTCTGCTGCACCTTGGGTGAGAACCGTTTTGGCTCTTCGCTCGCTGGTCAGCATGAGATTATCAGCCTTCATTCACGCATCGTGATGCCTTCGGGCATTCGTAACGGTGTGAGGCATCTGCTGGGTACACCACCCTCGTACAGAAGCAGTGAGCAGATTGCCGAATGCTGGTTGATACATACCTGTATTATTATGTATCATGAATAAACGAGACCTCTACTGCGGTCATCATAATCAATCACTACCTCTTCATCGCCATGCTAAATGTTGCATCCTGCGTTGATCCCGCTGCCAGTTGCTCATGGAGTCTTTCCACATCTTGTGATGGCAATCAGCGTTCAAAATCTATCATTGGCTCCAGCACTGCTACTAAAAATATGGTCTGATCAGATATATGACAGCTTATGTATAGATCAGTATCGTGTTCTCAGCGCATGTATCCTGGCCTTATCATGTCTAAGTCGGACTTTTATGCCCCCGACACCGAGATGACGTTGGAAGTTGGTGTTCTGAATGGACCCCTGCCATTGAAATACGGATAGGGTAGCCCAGCGTGTGGGCCAGGGCCTCATGAATTCGGCCGCTCCAAAAAGCCATCTATCATCAACCAAGTGCGCCGACCATGACTTCCTGATTAGCTCCTCCATTTGCTGCGGACCAGATTGTTCGCCCTCGCTCGCTTCTTTATTCCTTACTGCCATAACGGTACCTCTTTGAACCCGGTATAAACGGCTGCCCACTCTCGCAGCTACGCAAGAACCTGATCTCCCTTTGCGAAACGGACGATCTACAAACGCCTAAGGTGTCACTCTGACTGCTTCTGAGTCAAGGAGGCAATTCTGGCCTTATTCGCGACTTATATCATACCATATTTGACGTGCTTCAACCGAGCAATTGCCCAAGATGCACTTCGCATACCCTCCTCGCAAAAACTCCAACCCACCACCTTTCAAGCAGCGCTCCTCGCAAATACCACCAATTCTGCGCCGGATTCGCAAAAGAACAGCCCTCTTGATTCTACTTGGAGTTATTGGATTTATATTCTTCCTCTTTGGACTAAAAGGCGAAACACCGTACCGCGAGCATGTCCCATCAGGCAATCCCCCCGTTGTCGTTGTAACGGTCTTGGACAATGCACAGTACGGCGACAGCTATTTAGAATCGATTCGACACAACCGAGAGCAATATGCGTCAAGACACGGTAAGACCGCTGTGGGAAGGCTTGTTTAGGGATGAGGCTGACATGCTATAGGATATGAAGCCATGGTTGTACAAGCGACTGACTATGATACTGGCAAATCCCCGCGATCATGGGCTAAGATTATCGCCATGCGCCACGCGCTGTCGAAATACCCCGATGCCACATATGTCTGGTTTCTCGACCAGAACGCTTACATTATGGAGCTCGACAAGAAGTTAGGGGAGCAGGTGGTGAATCCAGCGAAACTGGAAAGCCTGATGATTAAGGACTGGTCTATAGTGCCGCCGGACAGCATCATTAAGACATTTTCCCACCTCAAGGGTGAAGATGCAAGCCTTGTCATCAGCCAAGATGAAGCAGGGCTGGTAACTAACAGTTACATCCTCAAGAACGGCGAATGGGCCAAGTTCTTTATCGAAACATGGATGGACCCTCTGTACCAGAGCTACAACTTCCAAAAAGCCGAGCGGCATGCGCTTGTAAGTTTGACCCTGAGGTTCATCTGCTGAGAACGTGACCTAACCTCGTAAAGGAACATATTGTCCAATGGCACCCTACCATTCTCTCCAAGCTTGCGCTCATCCCCCAACGCACTTTTGCCTCTTACGGACGCAACAAGGAAGGCAATGCGTACCGTGACGGGGACTTTGTCACCCTCTTGGTCGACTGCACAGTTACAGGCCCGACATCGTGTGATAAGCAATCGCATTTCTACCTGCAACAGTTGAAAAACAAGTTTGGCGATGCCAGCGTGAAGAAGCTGTAATGAGCATAATGAACACGACATTTGAGCGAGGTCATTGGGCGTTTTGTGATAGACATGGAAGGGTTTTAAGGATTCGAGATGGAAAAGCCAGTAGGCTTTTTTCTTGGCGTTAGTTGGTGACTATTGGTGAATTTAGCTTATATGAATCTGGACATGTTCTATCTGCATGGATATCAATGCATTGAGCTTTATGTCTCGAGGGCATATTTTTGATGCTACTATTTCATTGTGAAACTCAAATTATATCTTTTCAAAAGCAAACTGCCATCTGAAGAGACCGGGATAAGATAGGTGATGAGTATCACTATGTATAGCACAAGCAATAAATTTATGCTGCTTCACGAGGTCAGGATTGGGAACCTTGAAGTAATCTATGAAACCTCATCTCGTCTAATTCACATGGTATGACGACAGGCTGCATTAGAGAGTTTATGTTCTGATTCTAGAACGTGCCGCAGTTGAATCACCGTAGAGAAGCCGGGACCTCTTCTGTGGGATCTACAAGGATAGGTTCTCATCAACCTCACTCAAAGGATCACGGATCAACCAGTTTAGAAGATATGGTTCATGACGGGGAATAGTACCGAGTGCGAGTGCGAGTATAAGTCTGCTCTCTTTCATTCGTCGCTTGACTTGATGATAGCAATAGGACCCCGGTATTGTCCACCGGTAGTTGAAGCTCGTTCATCAGTTATCTGAGCTAGACGTGAATATCCATGCAGTATCGAGGATCGGATCCCGAGGAGACTTTGCATCTCGAGTGTCAAAGCTCTTGATGAAACCCTCGCCCCACGATTAAGCCCAGGTATTCTATTCTGCCGACCGAATGCAAAATCTCTAAGTCGAGGAGTCGTATCTCGCAGCGGGGTTATAGCCCAAAAAAGGTAGTTGATCACAAACAATTGACTTTCTCAACAAGACAATCGCTTCGAACTGCGACCGCTCATGTACAATTACGGCGTCGACAGGGATCCTTCGGCCTACGATCCGTTTCAGTGGAGAGTCGGACGCGTTGGAAGGGTTCAAGCGCTATAAATCTAGGGGCTAGACGCTAACGGCAAGGGTTCCCGCGGAGCCCGCGTCCCGGCCCAGCATGTGACGGGTGCTGAGATGGCGCTAAAAAATATCCAAGTACTGGCTATGCCCCGCGATACTGGTTTGGAGATAAACGACGTCAAGCTCCCTCTTTGAGCTCGTGTTTATAACACGGCCAATTCTTCTCCAACATTTCCCCGGATTTTTCGTCATTCCTTATCGTTTCTCATCTCTTGTTTTGAATACTAATTAGTCATGACTTCTCCAGCTCACATCGGGACTCTGTCCCGTCTTCCCCTGAACTTGCGTGGTGGTATCGAGAGTGTTGCTCGTGGAAGACACAACGTTTCTTGGCCGTTGTTGAACCTCGATCTGTAAGTCACGATACCACTTCTATACAACCCCACCAGCCCACCACGGCCTATCAATTGATGTATCTAATACTAATCATGTCTCCTTACGCTTTAGATTACGCAATGTTCTCTTGTTCCTCTTTGTCTGGCGATGGGGACGTCGCGCATTCTGGCAGCTCCGAGGTCGCGGAATTATCGGCTCCGTTGTCGAACTCTACGTCAACATTCGTCGCATCCTTTACGGTTATTTCCTCCGAGCTCCAGGCGTTCGAAGCAAGGTTCAGCAGCAGGTGCAGGAATCCCTAGTCAAGTTATCCGACAAGCTAGTTCCCAAAGACCAGATTCGCTACCTCTCATTGCCGAAAGATGGCCTCTCTATCGACAGCGTTCGCGCCGAGCTTGAGAACCTTGCCAACATGGATCATACCCGCTGGGAGGATGGATATGTCTCTGGCGCTGTCTATCACGGAGAGGAGGAGTTGATGCAGCTCCAGACTGAGGCTTTTGGCAAGTTCACTGTTGCTAATCCTATCCATCCTGATGTCTTCCCTGGTGTTCGCAAGATGGAGGCCGAGGTTGTGAGCATGGTCTTGAGCATTTTCCATGCCCCTCCTGGTGCTGCTGGTGCTTGTACTAGCGGAGGAACCGATAGTATTCTTTCTGCTTGCCTGGCTGCTCGTCAACGAGCTTACAATGAGCGTGGGATTACAGAGCCTGAGATGTAAGTCAAGCTGTAAGCTTGCCATTGACCAATGAGACTGACCATCAACAATAGGATTCTTCCCGAGACTGCCCACACTGCCTTCCACAAGGCTGCTGAGTACTTCAGGTTCAAGGTTCACCTCGTCTCTTGCCCTGCCCCTGACTACCAGGTCGACGTTAAGGCTGTTTCGCGTCTGATCAACCCCAACACTGTTCTGCTGGTCGGCTCTGCGCCCAACTTTCCTCACGGTATCATGGACGACATTGTCGCTCTGTCCAAGCTTGCTCAGCGAAAGAAGCTCTGGCTCCACGTTGACTGCTGTCTCGGTTCCTTCTTGGTTCCTTTCCTCGAGCGCGCCGGTTTCGAATCCCAGCTCTTCGATTTCCGACTCAAGGGTGTTACCAGTATCAGCTGCGATACTCACAAGTACGGTTTTGCTCCCAAGGGTAACTCGACTGTCCTGTACCGCACCGCCGAGCTTCGAAAGTACCAGTACTTTGTCTCTCCCGATTGGTCTGGTGGTGTCTACGCTTCTCCCGGTATGGCTGGTTCTCGACCGGGTGCTCTCATTGCTGGTTGCTGGGCTAGTTTGATGACCATGGGTGAGTCCGGATACATCGACACTTGCACCAAGATCGTGGGAACTGCCAAGAAGATCACCGAGGCCATTCAGTCCTCACCACTGAGCGGCGAGCTTGAGATTATCGGCAGGCCTCTTGTTTCGGTCGTTGCCTTCACATCCCGCAACCTGAACATCTACGATATTGCCGACGCTATGGGTGCTAAGGGGTGGCACCTCAACTCTCTTCAGAACCCTCCTGCTATCCACGTTGCCGTTACCCTGCCCATCTCAAAGGTATGGGAGAACCTCATCGCTGACCTCGAGGTTGTTGTTGAAGAGGAGCGTGAGAAGGAGCGTGTTCGTCTTGTCGAAGGCAAGGGTGCCCATGGTAAGGCTATGGGTGATTCCTCGGCCCTGTACGGCGTTGCTGGCTCACTGCCCAACAAGAGTGTTGTTGTTGATCTGGCGAGTGGTTTCTTGGATATCTTGTACAAGGCGTAGATTTTTGGGGAGGGGGATTTGGAAACAGTACAATGGCTATGGGTGAGAACATATCTTACTGTGGGCGTAGGCGTTGGCGTCTGATAGGACGGCGTCTAGCATATTCGTTGTTTTTTGGTTTTGGCGCTTTGCAGAACCGACGCGACTCCTGTATATCCTTACTAGGCTCAAATCAAACCATTTCAAAGTACTTTGAGGGCTACCACTCATGTTGCGAAGCTGCTGACGAACCCTGATGTCATTAGACTAAGACTCAGCCTGTTGGGAAAGGCTTGGATGAATATGCCAATATGTCCCTGACTAGACCTGTTCCTAGCTTGCGTAGCGTGCTTTTGGGTTTTGACTGTAAGATGATGATAGTTTCTTTGGCCATAACTTGTGCATTTTCACCTCAAGCAAGAGATAGATGAGTTGACAAATATCTACAGCCTGATCTTGATCATCGTCAGTCTTTCGGCGCATTGTACAAATACAGCCCAACATCAGTCTATCATGATTATACTCGAATTACAAACGCCCAGTTGGCCAAAACATCTGCCGAGTCAGAGCCTCACTCACCGTTAGTACTAGCCGTCACATCATATGCAGCATAATGTCATCCTCCGCAGTCACGAATCTTGCTTTTCCCAATGAGACCAATCGCCCATTCGCCTCCCGCTCTGATCCTCAACTCATTCGGCTAAAGGGAACACCATCCAATAAACTGACCCTCATGGCAATTGGCTTCGCTGGGGGCGAATAGTTCCCCTCGGGGGCATTGCGGCCCAATGATGAGGGGCAGCGTGGTTAAAGGAAGGGTCCTTTGGTGTGGTGGGTTGGGTGAGTGAAGTCAATCAGCTTTGGGTAAAAAAGCAAGGTTTGGGGGGGAGAGGGAGGGAGTAGCCGAGACTGTGTGAGTTGTGATCCATATTATATCATGTTTAGAAAAAAAACTTGGAGTTTTGATATTATATTTTTATGACTTATAAGTTACATGTGGGTTTTTGGTCTGTATGATCTTTTCGTACTGACATACTATAAATACATTGAATTGCCTCTTGTTATAGCCTGGATTGTATTAGCTGCCGTAGAAAACAGAAGCATGTATGTCATATTGGAAGCCTGACGCCAACATGCAGGGATCAAGGGCCTGCACCTCTCCCACCAACCCAACATGACACAGCAATAAGACGTGAGTTATCTGCAGCATTCACCTTCAGCTCGCCCGGCCGCGCAACGCGATCTTCCCACTGCGTTTCCTATCCTGTCTTCCCACGGGTGAGACCCTTACTCTCTGCTGGGGGAGGGCCTCACTCAGGGCTGCTGCGTAACCATTCCCGCAGAAGCTTTCAAAGAACGATGATCCTTGTCTTGTTCTTTCGTGTGTCATTCTGTTTCTGTGATAGTCTAGTCATTAACTCAACTAGAACTAAACTAACGTTGTTATCCGTCTTGCATCCATCCCCATGTATAAGCCCGACACTGTCCCTCCTCAGTTTGTCCTGTCCTGTCAGCTCTTCTTATCTCTCTGTCCCGCTCTCTCGCTGCCTTTTTTCCACATGCATATTCATGATTAGCCTTCACTTTGCTATTGCTTATTATTTCTAATATTTCGTGTCACTCGACTTCATTCCTCTCCCTCATTCTATGTGTCCTCTACTGCTGCTGTGCTAGGTTACCATGCTTTCTGCTGAACCATCGTCGTCTCCGATCGCCGCCTTGGCTATGGAGAGTGGACATGTTGATGGGTTGCACAAGGGGAAGACAGAGAGTATTCAAATACCTCGTGTCAAGACGACTGAGAAGGACGATGAATCTATTGCTTCCGGCTCAACCGACTCTCAGTCCCAGCTCAAGAAGAGGCTCAGTGCAGATATGTCGAAAGAACAAGTTGAAGATCTGGTGCGGAAGTTGACCATCGACGAGATGAAGACAAGATGGTTCGACGAGATCTTCGAAAAAGTCAAGTCTGAGCGTAAGTTTACATTTCAGTTTCTCTTCACACCTTGATATTAACCGGCTACGTATACAGTGGTTGAGGAGCACTCACCAGCAGATACACCTTCATCTTCAGAACCTCCAAGCCCCAGATCAGACCCTGCCAAGCCTGCTTCTCACGAAACAACTCCCCGAGAGTCTGTTCGTGAAGAGCCGAAGAAGCATGAATCAGTGTCTTCCTCCTTCGATTCCAAGAACAAGTCTCACAGCAATCCTCCTTCCAGCCGCAGCTCCCTCGGTAGCCCTACCACATCTTACATCTCCGACTCTGCCTCTTCCCGTGCCTCTAATCGTCCCTCTTCACCACCGAAGCCAGCTATCAAAGAATCCTCACCTACAGCTCCGAAGCCTCGACCATGTGTACGATTCTCCAAAGCTCCAATCATCTTGAATGAAGGCCCCGAGCCTCGGCACTCTGAACCACGGCCAGCATCACGACCTGTGCCGCCTCCAGAGCCGGTGAAACAAGGTCCAGCAATATCGGCTGTTGACCTGAAATGGGGTATACTTTTCGATGATAAAGGCGAGCCGACTAAGAGACTTGGTCAGGTTCTCAGAGGAATCGCCAACTATTTGGTACGTCATCAGGACAGGGGCATTTACGTGACTGAACTAACATCCACAGATCTCTGAGTACAGCCCTCACAACTCACTCGTCGTTACTCCAGAAAAGCTCAACGCATTCTATCTCGAATATAAGCTTGACACAGAGACGTTCCCCTTTCAGCGTATGTATAGACTCGCTGTGTAGCCACTTCTAGTCTAACCTTGTCAGAAATCTTCGACTGTCGGCCACACGGAGCTCTTGACAACCTAGAAACACTTTATCAACACCTCCGATGTGAGAACCACCTCATCCAAAGACGCCCCGGAGGCATGCCTCACATCCCATCCCTCACGCCCGCTGGTTTCGAGCGTTGGATGACATGTCAGCTCCGTGCATTCCCAGACCAAGAAGCCAGGCGTCTCAACCACATCATGACTGATCTTCCCATCACAGCTGATGGTGTTCTTGTCGATGACAAACCAGAGCGTTTACCGAAGCAGATCTCTCGACATCTTCTTCCGGCCACTCGACATCGAGAGACGCATGAACTTGTGGTTGATGCTATCGCGGGTTGGATCAAGCATACTGAGGAGAATGAGGCTGATTATAGACGGACTTCTTCTGAGGATGTTTACAAGATTAAGGAGGAGAAGTCGGGGCGGTATAGACCTGATGATTATCGAGAGCGTGAGAAGTATCGACGCGGATCTAGCCACAGACAGTCGCCGTTGTCCTCCTCCAACCGTTTTGTCTCCCGTGTCGGTTCAGACAGCACCATCCGTCCCTCAAAGGACTCTCCTGTATCTTCCAGCTCAAGCCACAGAGCCAGAAGTCCTGTATCAAACCGTTATCGTCACTCGGCATCTGCCATCGACAGCAGCTCCAGCACTGTCGATGCCTACGATATGCCCTCATCCAGTCACCGCAACGGCCATCCCTCCACCAGCAGCCGACGTAGTCGGGACAAAGAGTATAGATACTCTTCAAGCCCCAAGTCAAAGTCTCCGATTGAAGCAACTCCACGGATTCTACCCCGTCGAGATGCTGATCGTCGATCAAGCCTGATCTTCGAAGAGACGGGTAAGGATCCTAATGGCATGACTTACGATGAGTATCTACGGATGAATCAACGACCGATGAGAAATGCCGTCGTAGATGATGGTGGACACTACCGCACTACTTACTAAAAAGCTAAAAAGCTTCATGGATATCTTTTTTTTTATTTTTATTTTTTATTTTCTAATCTTGGGAGGTTTCTTGTATGTAAAAAGTCATCGGACCCTTTCTGCAGAAGGATTGGATCTTCTCCTTTTCCTTTTTTTTTTTTCATTTCTCTGGAATTATGGTGGATTTAACGACTTCACATGACAAATTGACGAGATACATGACCAATATTTTCATATTAATTAGTTATTTCATCCCCATCTTCGGGTGGTTTGAATGGTGTACGATGATCTTTTGATGTGGAACAACGAGGCTCTAGTCGGGAAATACCACGTTCATTGCACGTTTACTTTGTGCTTTGTCCCTCCGATGATCGTTTCAGAAGAATTGCTTCTACTACGTTTTACAGCCACGTGGTCTGACTGCTTGTGTTATCCAAGGATCGATAGGTTGTGGCGAGTTATGTCTCGTGCGAGCTGATATATGCTGCGGCTCAAAAGAGTGCTGTGCTCTACGGGGAAGCCGGACGGTGCTACTGCTTTCTTATGTACGTGTTATTGAATACTATCAACGGTCGACCTTGAATGCAAGGGCCAAGAGCCGGTGTCTATGGTTCAATGATATAGGATGCCGCTCAATGAGAGTGTGTTTCAATAGTCAAGCACTATCAATAGTCCATAGCGCGATGCTTCTGCAATAGGTATTGCTACTGTGTTAACTTAGACAGTCATGTCATTGATTCTATCTTCTTAGAGTAAACTCGTGACCCTTTTCATGCCTGATATCATGAGTTGTTGAACAGTAAAAACCCGATACTAATAATGCGAATAAACCAGACATGAAGTTCCGTCAACACCGTGCCATTAATATATTTTGAGGGCATTGGTGCCAAATATCAAGAACGATCGCTATGCCGTAATGCACCAATTTTATGCAAATCTGAGAAAACACAGCAGTGCTTGCTTCGGGAAAGGGTATCTGATGTGAACGATAGCGCGATGTGCTGCGTGAGCAGCACGTAATTGTGGTGAAAGCCATTACTTTAATGTGACTTTGTAGGATGTGACGATAAGAACGATTTCGTATGAGAGGAAGCGAAACGTCATAAAGCGTAAAGGCGTGAGTCGGCGCAATAATGAGAGAGATGAATATCGTAATTCGTGAGAGTTGCGCATAGTTGTTTATTATCCGCAAACTATTAGCGCCGGATGTCAGGCTGGAGAGCCGGGATATGGTGAACCGAGACTGGAGAGACTTGCGATGCTGGAGCGGTTGACACGTTTTCGTTTTAGGGCTTGATAATCCTTTTTGAATGAGGATATGCATCTTTGAAGTTCTTTGTCTGGATGTGCTGGCATTTGAATCTCCACGGCTTTGAGGCAGATGCGGAGATACTGAAGTTCATCGTCATTTTCGCGCAATTCTTGCTCGCTGTTGTTTGTTAGAAAGGCGTTAAGATAAGGGTTGTCGGTAAACTTACAGATGAGCTATTCGGTTTTGAAGAAAGATGATGCGCTGAGCAGCACGTTCGGCACGCTCGATGAGCAGACCTTGGATATGCTGCCGATATGTAAGTATATGCATAGTCGAATGGAGAACACAGAAACATACATCAGACTCTTCTTGTCGAGCCTTGAGATTTGTGACCAATTGTGACATCTCCTCATTGAGCTGAGTAACTTCTTGGATAACCTTCTTGGCCTGGGCAACAGTCATCCCCATGTTGGCCGGAGGTTCCGGCTCCGGCTCCGGTTCTGGCTCAGGATCCCTTCTAAGTGATGCTCCCAAATCTGAGAACCGTGTCTTGAACGCGGAACCTGGTGTGCTGAAAATAGATTCGCCAGGACTGCACATATCCAGGCTCAATCGTTGATGCGCTTGCCGCGGTGATGGTGTGGAAGGTAACGAAAATGAGACGGTCTTCTTAAGCATCTTTGTGCCCTCCAGCTGATCCAGTTGCGCGGTGAGAATATCGACGCCACTATCGTCGAGTAAATCATCGTCGCCTGAAGTAAGCTCATGCGCGAGCTGACTCAACCTCTGCGCCAAAACATCACGACTGTTTCGTGGTCGGTGGGTCCGACGAACAGAGGGAGAAGTGCTGTTTGGTGAATCGTTGATTGAAGATAGTCTCGAATGGCCAGAGATGTCCCTTTTGTGAGGACTCATCCGTCCTGTGGAGAATCCGAGACTCGAAGCCACACTTGGGCTGGAGAGTAATGAAGGCGTCCTCAATCCAGGAATGTCTTGGTCCGGGGCAGAGTCATTGTCGTCGTGATAGCGATCGCGAAATTCATTGCGATAACCGTTGCTGAGGTTTCCGTAAGAGAAATAATTGGTGGCTGGTGTAGTGGCGGTAGAGGATGAATTTGAGAGAGGTTGTTTTCGATCTGGCGTCGAGAAGATGAATTGCTTATCCGAGACTGCAGACGCCTCGTCAGCCTCAGCTGCAGCTGCAGCGAGAACAGCGGCAGTATCCTCGTCGATAGCAGCGAGATCCATGATTTGTTCGCGATGGATCTGATGTGAAGTGGTGTGTTTATGTTGATTTTCTGCGGTGGTAGCACCTCGGGCAACGGCAAGGCAAGGCAAGGTACAGGACGTCAAAGATAGCGGCACCAACCTCGCATCTCAGGTCTAATGCGAACTCTTTACCTTTTGAGAGCTTCAAATGGCCTAAAGGAGACCAACGCCAACGACGTGTTCAAGAGTGGAGCACTTGGAAGGGATCCCAGCTTCACCGACTCGACTGGACTGGACTCGCCCTGGGAGGCTGGACACGTCCACAGTCCACAGTCGCAGGGCCAGGCCGGACGTCCACCAACAATAACTGGGCTTGACCAGCAAAGAAAAATTAAGGGCCCCGCGTGGGCCGCAGTGCAGGGAGGAGACCCAGGTAAGAAAGGGGGCGGAAGAACAAGCGAAAGTAGTCGAGAAAGAAGCGATAAAATAGACGATGAACTCTAGTTATCAATAGAAACTCAACTACAGAGAGAAGCCACCAAATCTCCCCGTTTAGCTTCGACGCGGGCGCCGTTGGTTTGACTTTGGCCGAGTATGGTAACAGTAACATTTTCCTAGTCTTTGAGGCGGGGAATTGTGGCCATGATGGGACGGGAGATGGAACTGACCCATATTTTGTCCGGTCCAATCAGATTATATCGAAATCAAGATACGTCATCTTTTCACGTGTTGGCCATTCTTACAGCTCAATTTTAGACGCCCAACTCAGTGTGTCTCTCGTTGAGTTGTCAGTCATAGGTTTCAGAGTGGTGCGCCTTTTTCTTTGCTGCTGGGCATCAATGATGCTTCTGTCTTAGACCTTTTTCAACGGGCAACATCGCAAACGGTGCATCACGTGACTTGACCAGTACTCGATCGTGGAACCCAAACCACTCATCTCACCAACCACGAAGCACATGAAAATACGTGCATAAACCCCATCCCATATCTTCGCAAACATACATCAAAACAGCACTGGCTTGACCATATAGACGCTCTATATAAGGATTCGATAACCCTCATCTGGTCAGGCACTCCCTGTCTAGGGCTTTGCTCAATGATGTTGCGTGCCTGTGCTGAGGTGTGGGGTAGTTAGTTTGACTCGAGAGCGATCTCCCCAGACCGAGTTGGGTTCAAAGTCTGGGGAAGTTGTTCATTTTTTGCAGACAGGTTAACCAAGACGAGAAGAAGATGCAGTGAATCGAGATTCTACCCGTGGACTTGCTTGTCTCCTCAGACAGGGGCCATGCAATGCAACAAAGATCCTCGTGATACTGATCAAAGCGGTGTCAGATCAGGGTTGGCGTATGAATACCCAGTATAACATGCCATAACCGACATATGCGATTCTACAGACTTTTCAAATTCGGAATCTGTAGGACTCTGATCAAATGAAAGACCCTTGCTTCAGGGTTGAGCTTTGGCACATCTACCATAGCACCACCGCTTGGAGCACATAACCGTGGTCTAGGCCGAGGTCTTACGCCCTTCTCCCCTCTAAAGTATAGCCGTAAACCTGCGATTCATTGGAAAGTCTTGCAGAGTGGTCTGTTGTTTATATGCGAGTCCATTTCCGTGGCCTGACCTTGCCCGGGGCTTCACCCGAGCTGAGAGGTCCGTACCCCGACATTAAAGCTCGGAGACCGGCGGTGATGAGGGGGAAGTGAAAATGACTTGGAAATTGCTGGTTCAAAGTCATGATATAGATATTTACTGAATCAAATAAAGTTCATGATTGTAAAATCTAATAGATGTTTGGTTTACTTTGTAAACTCCCTTGGACTGTAGCCTTGAACCTGAATACCTAGGTATGTAAAAGTTGCTCCATGTCTCCGTGAATGTGATGCAGCTTCTCCATCATGTGCCATTTACCCCTCTGGTCCAGGTAGAGAAACACTTCCCCATACTTGATCCCACTTGCAACCGTGCAAGCTCAGTTTACAATGGCAGCAATTGGACAGTTCCTCCACTAGAATGACGTTTTTAAAGTGAAGAAGGAAATGGTGCCCCGGAATCATCATTAGTAGGTGCTCATTCAGTTCCGTCCGAGCACTTCCGCCTTCTTCCACCTTGGCTCGTCTCGTTTCTACACTCTCCTCCGAGTTGTTCCATTTTCATTTGCGCGTCTGTCTTGTCTCACGCGACACTGTAATAGCATTGTTTTTTAAATTCTCCGCTGTTGAAAGCACAAAATAGAGACCAGCCGAAGAATAGTATCTACGTACCTCCACTCTCCGGCCACTGCCTCGGCTTCTCCCGCTATTTGCACGGCTCTCTTTCCAGTCGCGGGGCCGCCATCATCGATACTCTGCCCTGCACTGCTCTTCCACTCTCCATATCTTATCCTCGACTCACATCGTCCTTTCTTTCGTTCTCTTTCCACTCCACGCCACGCCAATTCTCTCGGACGATACAGTCGCTCGACTTCTCTCGTCTTGACTCTTCAATGACGACGCCGTGAGCTTATACTCCGACCTTTCAACTTCCTCGGACGCTCTTCCGCAGCGGGAACCCGGTCTCTCCCTCCGTCCGTCCGAGCCTGTCCCCGAGTCCGATTTCTCTCTCTACGGCATCGTCACGCTCTATTCTCCCACCTTTTTTTGCTCTCTGATTCGACCCACGGTTGCCCACCATGTCGTGGAAAGCTTCAGAGCGTCTGATGGATACCATCCGTCACTATGCTCGGTTTCCCGCCACTGGTGTCAGCTTGCGCCAGATGGTCCAGTTCGGCGAGAAACCCTCAGTCGGTATGTTTTTGTTCGTTCACGTGTCCATTGAGCACAGTTATTGACTTTGGGCTGCGAAAGGAACTCTATTCCGAGCTTCTCAGTTCTTAGCCGAGGAGCTTCCAATCCGTCTAGCTCATCGTGTGCAGGAGCTCGACGAGCTTCCAGATGGCCTTAATGAGATGCCCTCTGTCATTAAAGTCAAAGATTGGTACGCTCAATCGTTCGAGGTATGTGTCATTGAAGTCAATGGCCAGAATCCGCAGTGTTAACTCGACCGGTAGGAAATCACACAGCTACCTCGGCCACAGTTACCCTCGGATATCCGAAGCCGCCTCATGAAACCCAGCAAAGCTATCGGTCGCAATGCTTTCCGCCTTCCTGCCGCAACCCCCAATCCCTCTATCGACGAAGGCGAAGCCGACGGTTGGGGCGGCCTTCAGAACGACAATGGCAAAGCCAAGGCCTCTGCGCGCCGGTACTTTGCTATCGTTGACGACTCAAGCGACTGGCCCGCCGATCTTCACCTGTACAACCAACGTTTCGCTCAGACTCTGCACCACATCAAGCGCCGTCACGATGGCGTCGTTACCACAATGGCTCAAGGCATCCTCGAATACAAGCGCCGTCGCCAGCGCATGCAGATTGACAGCACCATCCAGTCCTTCCTCGACCGCTTCTACATGTCCCGTATCGGTATCCGCATGCTTATCGGCCAGCACATCGCATTGACAGACCAGAGCCACCATCGCGACCCCACTTATGTCGGTATTATTTGTACCAAGACCAATGTCCAGGATCTCGCTCAGGAAGCCATTGAGAACGCCCGATTTGTCTGTGAGGACCACTATGGTCTTTTCGAAGCTCCCAAGGTCCAACTCGTCTGCAACCCCAATCTGAATTTCATGTACGTTCCCGGTCATCTGTCGCACATGCTTTTCGAGACCCTTAAGAACTCTCTGCGCGCCGTTGTCGAAACCCATGGTATGGAGAAGCAAGCTTTCCCCGTTACAAAGGTTATCGTTGCCGAAGGCAAGGAAGATATCACTATCAAAATCTCTGACGAAGGCGGTGGTATCCCTCGAAGCGCTATCCCTCTCGTTTGGACTTACATGTATACCACTGTCGATCGCACACCAAGCTTAGATCCTGATTTCGATAAGAGCGACTTCAAAGCCCCGATGGCTGGTTTTGGATATGGTTTACCCATCTCACGTCTATACGCGCGCTACTTCGGTGGTGACTTGAAACTCATCAGTATGGAAGGGTAAGTGTTGAACAAACATACCTCCAAGCCGCCTGAATAAACACCTATTCCGATTATGAGCAAATCCGTCACTAACATTTCTTTCACAGATACGGCACCGATGTCTACCTCCATCTGAACCGTCTTTCATCATCCTCTGAACCTCTGCAATAGCAATTACATAGCGCCGGCGCACAGAACCTACAGGTTCCCCCCTGGGTTCTTCGCAAACGACTACAAGGCCGAAGCCGCGAGATATCGGAACGGAAACAGGTGGGCGATGCCGAGGCGGTGGTCAACGCGCCACCACGAAGCAACTATACCAGTCCACAGGAAGTCTAATGGGTTTTTTTCTTACACAAAGGGAATCATCGTCGCCCGCGGGAGAACCGTGCGCCGGAGCAAAACACAGACGAAATTGTATCGTGATACTACTATATCAGCAACTACTACGAGAATCAACAAGAGGAAGAGCAACAAGAAGGATCAGACGATGAAGATTACAAGGCCGCCCACGATATGCCCGCAGCTATACCACGCCAATAGGAACGCACAGCTCACTTGGATATTCGAAAGAGGAGGAAAGAGACTTCTCAATTCGAAGGAGGAAGATCCAACTATACCAGAACACCGCACCATGTGGTTCACACAACCCGAGGGACCGCTCTCCATAGAGGCCAGTCTAAAAACCAATGTTGGGAATCTCTACAGTCTCACAAAGCGTGCCATTGCACGCATGTTTGGACAATAAACACCATTCGAGCTACGATTTGGTTATTGTTATAATCTAGGTAAACATCCCTCCCACTTGAGAAGGGAGGACGAGGAACATCGTTTCATGTAACGATGAGGGCACATTGTATGATGCATTGGGTAAGAAGGGGAAGAAGAAGGCGGTGGCAATCGATATTATGGGAGGCTGTCTTGTTGGCAGAACATGCAAGCATGTATATGGAACAAAAATACTTCTACGGGAGTCTTGGTCATGGGTAGGAAATATCATTTGCGCTTTGTTTTTCTGGTTACTTATTCGCTTCGGCTATAACTGCGATCGGGATGAATATCCCCTGGTTCCACGCTGATAAGAATTCCTCGACTTTTGATGTGACAGCATATGAGATCCAACAGAGGTAAAGCAACGCAAGTCAATTCACTAGGCTTTTCTACCTGTTCCTGGGCGGGTGGCTGCTAGCCTCAATCATTCTCATCCGCTTCCATTTCCATCATGCCTCTCACTCAAAGAAAACGCTCAAGTCTGAGCTGTTGTGAGGGCGAACAAAGCAACCATTTCCCTCTTACCTATGGCGATCGCAAAAACAAGACCAAAAAAAGAAAGAGACTAAAGAGACTAGTCAGAAGTCTCGGTCAAAGAAACAAACCTGGGTCGTGCTGCATGACGGCCTTCTTCTAGTTGCTCAGGGCGTCAAACATGTTGCGACTCTGCGTGGAGTGGCTCGATCGCTGGCGCCCGGGCGAGTCCTCAGCTTGATCCATGATGTTAGGCTGAGTGAAGTATCGCTGAGAACAAGAGTTAGATAATAATTCATTTCTTGTCATAAGTGCACCTACATCGTTTATCTTCTTCCATTTGTTGCTGGTGTAGAAGTTGGTCTGTTGCTGTCTTCTGAGGTCGGCCTGCGAGATACGGGTCTGTTCCAAGTGTTAGTTTGAGATCAAAACCTTATTGATTCAGTATACTTACTTCCTTTCCTTTCGCCCACTTGTCCTCACGTCGGGTTGAGACCTCCTTCATAGGAGGGATATCGTCCCAGCCATCTGCGATCTTAGCACCCTGGTCACTTTCTTCGGTAGTTGATACTTCAGATGCTGAGCTTGACATGACGGTGGGGTTCTTGGACGCAGTATGCCTCTGGCCCATAGGGTCCCAAGCGTTGAAGGTGATCTTGCGGGCGGCAGCCGCCTCCTCCTGGTCCTTGCGGAGAGTTGTTGCAGTCGAAACACTACCGGTGGTACTTGAGGTAGCAGTTCGCTGGGCTATTTGCAGGCCGCGAAGGTGAGGGGGGAAATCACTTGCCCTTTGAGACACCTGCGGAAGAACAACCTTTGATCTCGAGCACGCAGAGTCCTCGTCAATAGACAAGCTTGCGAGACGCTCTGGCAGCAACTTCTGGAGATGAGGGGGGAGTGTAGAACGGCTAGAAGTTGTTGACATGTTATCGCCAGCAACGCTGGATGTTGTGGATGCAAAAGTTCGGTTCGTAGAGGATTGAATCGTTTGGGATGATCCTCGGACGACCTCGTTGAAGACTTTGGTGTCGTCTTCGTTATTTGGGTCCAGGCCAAGTGACTCCGGTGAAGTGATTGGTGCCTGTCTTATGTTAGTGGTTTGGTTCGATCTCCTTGTGTCTATTGCTTACTCCAGGGAGATCGTCTAGATCGAAGAATTGGGCAACCTCGACAGGCGCAATGTAACCTTGGCTCATCATCTCTTCTTCCTCTACGGAGATGTGCCCCGTAGCTTTGGGAATCGGAACCACTGAGGGCTCTGCGACTGTATCCCATGCGACACATTGAAGACAACGCTGTTTAACATTAGCTAGACACCAACACCATAGCTCAAAAAAAACCCTTACCCAATCCTCAAGTCTGCGCTGGTTCTGGGAGAAGGCACTATATGGGAGTGTTCGGTCACAGCCGACGCACCCATGCTCCAAAGCGGGAGTTGAATTATGTTCCTTGCAGATCATTCCGGTATTTCCAGGATCAAACTTTCTACCGGAGTCTATCATGAAGCGGGTGTTCCTCTGTTGGGCCTTGGAGAACATGTCCAAGGGCTTCCACTCGTTGCCTGAAGCGCAACGAAACCTGGCAAGATTAGCAAGTCAAGCGTGAAGACACACAGGATAATGGTTGATATTACTGAGTTGGCGCAGCCTCCTCGGCTTTACTATATATCACTTCTTTTAGCTCTGTTCAATTCTGATGTTGATGGACAAACTCACGGCTTGTAGCCTCTTTTGTTGTTGTTGGGCATGGCGATACGTGGAAGGAGGCGATAGAAGAAGACTCGGCTTGATATTCTAGTCTAGATGAGATGTTTTCTGTGTTTACTGATGGCTTCAGCTGCGAGAGTGCAAATGATAGAATAGTGTGTTGGAAGGATGTTTGGGTTGTGTGTGCTTCTGTTGACTTCTTCAGGTCGCAAATAACAAACTGACACTCGGCGAATTCAGCAACTTCAGTTGCTGATGTTAAAATCAAATGAGATATCAGAATAGAGGATCTTTTTTTCAGGCTGAGGTCGGATCAAAGGAAGAGATCCAAATGATGTTGAGGGTTGAGTGTTGAGGAGGAGTGGAAAGGAGGAAGGAAGGTGCGAGGCTCGTGCGTTTAGGAGATATTTATTGGCAGTCAGTGGAGGCTCTCGCGGCGGCTTCAAATGGCAGTGAATCACCCTCCTCAGTTATCAAAAGTGAACAATAGGTAGCTTGCAGGCGGGCAGTGGCAGTGTTTGAGGATCTGAGTGCCTGTTTGCTCTCCGTGCCTCAGGTTGATAACTACAACCTGAAGCACGCACTTTCAAGTCTCACAGTACTTCATTTTGACTGGGAAGTTCTTATCTGAGGTACCTAATTATTTAGGTACCTAGTATACAATTACTTCTTTTAGAAGGAACATCTTTTCTGTTTTGAACCACTGTTGTGTCGGCCTGTGATAGGGCCCTAACTGTTGAATTTCTGGTATTTGAAGTTGAACAGCTACCTACCCAGATAATCTCCTGTACGGTTGGAAAACAAAGGAAAGAAGTGGCAAGAGAAGCACTAAAAGTTAAATCATGTTTTTAAATATTGCGCTGTGTATTTGAATAGGCGACTTGCTGTAGCTGGTCAGCATCAGATCAAACAACCCATGCTGTATACATCATTGATGATGTTTGCCATGAGGATGAAGCCCATCCCATATGGAACAAGTGATCGAAAATCACCACAGCTCAAAACTCAGAATTAACGGTCGCTTAATTGGCGTCAGCCACTTAAAATGGCAGCGTTTTGCAATTTCTTTGTTGGTGTTGATATGCAGCATTCCGCGACCATCAACCCCTTTAACGCTCCAGGCACTAACAGACTAATACATATCTGAATTGCAGTTACAGTCACATCAAGTACAATTCTGGTACTGATATCCGTATACTCACAATAATTAGTATGAACTTATGAATCTAAGTTGTTGATAGTTAATGAAGTCCAGGGTGGATGAGGCTCAACTCTGGCCCACATGCAATGTTCATCTGCCACATGGGTTGGGAATCGTCGTCCTACTTACACCCTACACCCTTTCTCATCTCATCGGTATCGACCAAGTTGTCCCCGGAAACCAAACAGCCATGCATGTCAAGTTCTTCATCCAAGCTTCCTATTTCAGTGATAAAGACAGGGCTAACACGATGCCCAGTCGCTTCCGACATTTTCACCGCCATCTACCCTACAGAAAATCGAATGAAGCCTTCACCGCTCAAGCGGAACCATCCATAGCGTTGAATTAGCTCGCTGCCCAAACCCCAGACGATCAGCTGGCATGTCCACGAGCTTGTCGATTTGCAGTTACCCCGATCACGATAAGGCTGTGCGTTGTCTGCGGGCTGTGTGCATCTCCGATGGCCAGAGATGCTCAGGTCCATGAGTGTACCGCGCTGTATAATTGGCATAACTATCTCGGCAACCGAGCGTAATCGTGCTCACTGCAGGTATTTCGAATCTGCAAAAGGACTGCAGCATCTGTCAGTTTATGGCAAGATAATTCTGCATCTACCCTGCGCCTTGCGAGAAGCTATTGGCTTTCATCGCGTAGCTGCACGGGAGCATGCAAGTGACCGCGCCAGCCGACACGCAAGCATCAGTTTTTTTTTCAAGATGCTGGGGTCATGCCATGTTGCTGCAGTGATCTCAACAGAAGTGTCAAGCTACTGAGATATCCATTGACTATTCGTTGCTAACGGCGTGTCTACGGCAGAAACTGGTATCCATCGTCAGGTTAAGCTTGGCGAACGACCCATCTACGGTAGCAGGCTATATCCATCTTCCCAAATCCATCGTCGATAGACTCACTCTAAAGAGACGACCAGGTCAGGCCTAGACTGCAAAAAGACGCCCTTACCGATACAGGTTGGAGGTCTTCCAGATCAGGCCGATCCCATGTGGACGATACTCATCTTGGCCAAAGGATCTGGGGTAGGCGACCTTTTGACTTGCGCTTGTGCAAGCCTCAGCACTGGACTGAAGTTAGATGCCCAAAACGGCGCGACAAGCTCCCAGCCATGAAAAAACAAGAAGTTGGCACTCTCCATTGAAACAAGACTGATAGCAAGACCTCCGAGAGAGACCGGTGTTCTGGAGATAACTCGCCCGTTGGAAACAGCTGGTCCCTGAATCCGTGCGTGCTCCACGATAAGCTGTTGTCGACCCACCGAGCGAGCATCGGTTGCGATGAGCCATCACTGGGTCCTGGGTACAGTACGAAGAAAACAAAATAGATCGACAAGACAACGCGCTTCGTGTCCAATGGTCGTGTCAGTAACAGCACTGATCAATGACTTCACCATGAGTGATGCCGCTGTGACAGTCAACCCAAGCAGGCTAAGATCGACTACCATAGCTCTCGGGATGGACAGACATCGCCACATTCGTCCAATTCCACGCAAAGGAAAGGCTTGCATTGAACCCGGCCAATACGGAACTGCCAGCTCAGGTCCCGGTTGGCGGATCATCAAGAAAAGCGCAAGGCTCAGTCGGTCATGGTTACTCAGGACAAGCGAACACGTCAAAAGTGAGCCCGACAATGCGGTGACGGAGCATGGGTCCATAACTGCTCTTCAGCCGAGCTTTGAGTCTCAACCTCAGGATCACAGGGCCCTCTCCAATGCCGGAACCGATGTTGAGAATTTGCTTTTTTGATGACTGACGACTTTTCTCAGACGATGCCGATCACCAAAAGCTAATTACCCATGCACCGTTCCTAGATTCTTGGACCTTCTGAGTTCACTTTACTGTTGATAGATAGTGCACATGCTAGAGAAGGCCAACGGGCTCGAGGCTTCGGTGGAGCAGCATGGGGCGTCCCATCGGGAAGAACCCTTTGGCGCCTGCACTCCACAAATGTCAATTGATGAAAAGCGTTAGGTCAGTTGGTCTCAGGACTGGCTGGGCCTCTGAGAAGCGAAAGAGGTGGCAGGAAAAGCGAAAGTGAGGCATTGAGATCAGAATAGACGAGGGCTGGAAATACGAATAATGGTGCAGGCATTGCTCTTGTGGCGCAGGCTTGATCGCGATCTTCAACCAATTGAATTGATCAACAGAACAGGGCAGAGAGTCAGCACTGCAGAGAAAAGAAAAGATGGGAGCAAAGGTTTCATGGCTGATGATGATGATGATGATGTGAGCCGAGCTACTCAAACAGGCACAGGCACCTTCTTCCAACTCAATGGTACGGAGTAGGAAGTGGGAGAAGAAACGGTGTAATGACGACAATGTTTGAGCTAAATCGATGGGATCGAGGCACACTTTTCAGACACGGCACACTTTTCAGACACGGCACGGCACGTCACGTTCAGGCACAATTCGACCTCACAGCAAAGTGAAAGAAAGCTCAGTGCCGGTCATAAATCAGACCCAAAAGCAAGTCTTCGTTTCAGGAAAATGCATTGCTCACCAACCTCCATCTGTGCGTGCCGCGCTTGGGCGTTAAGGGCCATCATGCTGGCCATATCCCTCGGCAGCTTGTTCACAAGGTCGTCGCTGAAATAGAAATCATGATCCCTTCAACCTCCGCCACCATCGGAGGTCCCTTCAAATGGTCAGGCTGGGAACAGAGGGAACGGGCCCGTCAGAGATCTTAGGCACTGGCTTACTTGCATCATCTATCATCTGTGCATTCGGTCACTCAAGTGACAAACGTGTCGCGCAGGGAACTCCTGGACATACATATTGCACCGTGACAGCGCATAGCCGATTACGAAGCGACGCGCCAGCTAGAGCTTTGATTGATTGAATGATCGACTGGGTTGGGAATGCAGGGACAATCGCATCAGAGTTCACCCCGCCTGCTCTCCTAGAGACAATTAAGGCCTAATCTTGATAACTGCCGTTATCTACTTGGCCATTATGACCGGCTACATGATTCGAGGCCGGTGTACAATCATCTGCCAACGGCTCTGAAGACTTGCCGCGTTTCAAGCCGGGGCATTGATAACGAGACCAACACCGAGGGAGGCATCCAATCTACCGTTCACTGCGTGAGATAATAAAAAAGCAATAGGAGGGGAAATGGAGGGGGAACATCAATGGGGACGACAATCATTCATGGCCGCTGCACTGCGCTGCGAGATGGATCTACGCCTAGGTCGTCCAGTCTGTTGGGCCAGGATAACCTTTCCTTCGAGAAGGTCTGCTAGACTATTCCATAACACCGGTGAACCCGGAAATGCTACCGTACTGTACCATCGTGACAAGCTCGCCTATAAATTTGTTGCAGGCAATCTCCGTTCCCCGGGCGTGTGTCCTTTGCATTGGGTCGATCCTGCAGCATCGTGACAGACAGACGAGTCCAGGGTTGGGAAACGTGCCCGGAGTAGGAATTAGCAATGCACGGTGCAATCGTGGATATGGGCACAGAAGAAGATTGGCTTTCACGAGTGCGAGTCTTGGTGTAGCCCAGGGGTTTCAAACAATGGGGATGGATGGAGTGAAGTGGTACATACCTGGACGTTTGGTACCTGCAGCAGCTCTCTGGAAAGTACCGAATCGAAGGGTCACTCACCCACAATTAGGCATGAAAAAGAACCCGTACGGGCTACACTGTACCTGGCAGGCGGATGTTTGGTAATTAACGGCCAGTGTGAAATTGGCCGGGCCCTGTCGAGTTACGGTCCGGCGGTTGGCCCCTAGCAGACGGCCCCACACCCCGGACGTTGGCTCGAGGACCAGTGGGATGGGATGGATCAGCATGATACTGAGAAAAGAAGCACCCAATCTTGGTCGCAAAAGGATCAATCTCGCATGGATAATGGAATTCTCGAGTCTTCTTGGACCCTTGATCGAACAATTCTCAGCATACTAAACACTCTCTGATCTTATGCCAGCCAGACAATAGATCGGGACCACCCTGCTGTTGATGAAGTCCTCTGATATGTGATATTTGTATCCAAATGACACTATAGCCACTGAACAAACCTGCTTACACGTTGATCAGGCACAATGACCCCATGTGTTCAATCATCATGTACAAACAGAGGCTGGAGTTTCTAGGAACCACTTTAGGGCTCACAAGTTGAGATGATCGACTGTGAAAGGCTGAAAGATGGGACAGAATAGAACCTGTAGCTCAAACGGCTAAAAACCCGGGTGGCGTCTTGTGCCCAGTTATGCCCTGAATGGCGCTGCATAATTCGCACTACCAACGGACTTGTACACGTGTGTGACAAGGGTCTGTACGTTTCGGAAAAAGCTGTTCCTTGTTTCCATCACATCAACCTCTTGAAGCTGCATTGCTTACCCTCTTGTCACAGCTTCAGCAAAAGCCCTTTGTCATTCCCAAGCGTGATAAAGTGATTTCCCAGCGTGTTTCGTCACTTCAACAGTCACAATGCCCCTCATCGATATTCCCCTCTCCTATCCCCTCCCCCTTTTCTTCTTGCCCTCCAGGCCCCTGTGAGCATTAATCCCAGGGCACGTCCCAGCGGAAGAAAAAGCACCCAAGGCTAGGCTGGCTGTTTGATTAATGCCCCCCCGGCTGTTGGACAACGGCCTCCCGCACGTACCAATTAGCCCACGAGGGCCCTGAGGTAGGAACCTAGGGTTTGGGGATGAACGAGGGGCAAAGCCCAAAGGCCATTTCATGCGACCCCGAGACAGTGCTAGGACGCGAGGGGGCCTTCCGTAGGCTCTTGCAGATGGAATTTGACAAGAGCGCCACTTGAGTAGTTAGAGATTAAGTATGAACCTGGATGTTCGGTACGAGTTGAAGGTTCTTGTAGGAAAGACCTGCTTGACTGCGCCATTCATCTGAACTATTGATAGATAAGTTGCGGTTGTACGACGGCCAATCTTCGATATGCAACCCAGGGTGCTGTGGCGCGAGGCCATGAGTATCGGCCGAGGCTGAGGCGGCAGAGCGCGTGTAGCGAGCAAGAAAACGCGTCTGCTCCGAAACGCACGCGTCTGGCGCTCTAACTATGTGCCAATTTCACCATTTTGCTTGGCAATACAGCATTGTGATACCAATAAATTGTTCACCCGCGCCGTTAATCTTGTTCGAGTTCGAGGCATGAGAGCGGTGGTCCTGGGTGACAAGACAGGCTGGATTGCTCATCTCCCAGGGCCTATCAATCGTGACCTGCTGCCGCGGTTGGTAACGTCTTTAGGCCTTGGGGTTACAGTCACAAATTGCGACAATTTGCTGCTCGGAGAGCCATGCCCTAAAAAAGAAATAAAACACGGGAAAACATTGAACGGTCCCGCCGCGCCACGAGATTTGAGATTGGGCTTGGACACTAGGATGCTCATCGCGTTGATCCCCGTGATTGTGACTGAACTGACTATGTTTATGATAGCACCTGAGGCACAAAAAGTTCCCAGTCAACAAGGTCGGCAAATAAATGGTCGATGTCTGCGACGCCGTCATCGTCGGTGCAAAATCCAATCCTAGGAAGCTTCTAGGGGGGCCAGGGGAACCTTCCCCGGTGGCCCTAGGTCGTTTCTTGTGGTTTCGTTCGTCCCCAATTGTTCTGTCATCCATTTTCTTCAGTGCTAGCGAGGTTACGAGAGTCGTTTCCATTTATCTGGGACCGCGATAGAGTGACCCTTATTTCCAAGATGAAGAACAAGAGCTGACTGGACTGGGACTGGGCTCAAGATGAGAGGACTAAACCGCCCGTGATCTCTGTAGTGCCATATCATTCGTCGTCTGCCACTTTTCATATCGGGCATTCTGGCACATACCAGTGGGCAGCCAGAGTTGAGAGGGCCACACGACATCATGAAAAAGACACCCTAAGGTTTGTTTGGTGTGCTCTTCTGACTCTTATGACCTCTCCTAGGAAGTCTTCAAATGATCCATTTCTCAGAACCTTGCACACCCATTGGATCTTGTGCGGTTGCTCTTGGATCCTGGTTTCATTCTTCGCTTGTCTACGACAGTTTAACATCTCATCCTGAGATTGGGAATCTCGCGTGTCACTGTTTCCGATCCGATTATCTTTCTGATAGGTTTCTTCCTCCCTTTGCCCATCTCTTTTGCAGCATGCTTATGCTTATTTCGGCATGGGATGGCTGTGAATCAGTACTCTGACTTGCAGCTTGAGATCAGCGCGAAATGAGGTACCGCTACCACTGGGGCGCCGTGACTCGGACTAAGTTCATAAGGCTCCGTGAGCAGGTCACTGTCCAGAGCTTCTGAAGGACTCCTGTGTGCTCCCCACCAGCCCAGTCAGCTCCCGCTGCCATGGGCCTTTTCTCCTCTCAGTGCAGGCTCTCACAGTGCTCGCCGTCAGGTCTCTTTCAGGGCTGCCTGGGGTGCGTAAGTGCCCTGACCGGAGCGCGGGTACGTACCCGGATCTTGGCAAGTAAAGCCTGAACTGAAAGTGTCGCTGCTGAGCTGGGTTTTCTGATTTTTGGACATGGGGGCGTTCTAGAGTGGAGAACAGAGAGTTGTGATGGCGTACAGTGACATGCTTTGGCCTGAAATGTACAGCTGGCTGGTGACATGGATACTTTCCTTCCCAGCCACCTTGCTACAGCGCGCAAGGTTCCTGTAAGGTCCCGCCTGCAGCTTGCAAGTACTTGGACTTGACCTCCTTTCCCGTTGGTGAACCCTGGACAGAGCAAAGTCTCCATTGCTTCTTTTTCCACGACTTCGCTGCACTCCACTCACTTTGGCTGTTGAGGGATACCATGACACGCCCACATTTTGGTCTCTGTCTCTACTCACGCCCCCTTCTCGTCTCACTCACCTGTCGACGCCTCTGGTACTGACCACTGGCTTTGGTCTTTTTTGGGCTTTTCTGGGGGGCAACTTGCTTGCTTCAGTAAAGGTTGGTTGTTCGCTCTACCTACTGTCTCTTGTCTCCCTGGACTTTAACCACGTCAGGGCTCACCCCATGTTCAGCTCACCTGCATCTCTGTCTCTCTTTCTTCTTCTTCTTCCCCTCTTCTGACCTATTTAATAATGGCAATGACAATAAACAACATCTATTGACATCGCGCAACAATCGCCGAATCAACAACCCCCGGTCATTATTCAAGCATCCTTCGCATTAATCACACTAAGAGGTCCATAGAGCGGGAAACTCACTCTTCGCTGGGGCCTCTCTTTTGGGGAGCAGAGCAACTGGGTTACCTTACCTTAACGTATTCGCTAGTGGCCTGAGGATCCTGCCCCGATCGGCAGGTTCAGTTCAGTTCACTCCAATTCAAGCCACTCCCCCCCTGGCCCGTGGCCCTTGGCCCTTGTCAAGAGCCTTCTTTCGCTCTCCTTTTCGTTAATATCGACCCTATCCACTTCTGCAATCACCCTCACTCAAGTCACTCCTTTTGCTCTTCTGGAACCTGGACCCTCTGGCGAAATCTCATCTCCTTTGATTGACGTTTATTCTCATCCATCGTCGACTCGATTAAATCTAAACACTTACATCCCGTCCCCTCTTTCTCGACCTACCATTGTTCAGTTCCATTCACTCATCTATCATCAACTTCGTTACCGTTGCCGCCGCCACATACTCTCAATCCGATTCACAGTGCTACTACTACCGCGAGTAATTGCTTCAGGGACCGACACGGCTATATAGAATTGCACACACTCGCTGCCACACACCCACCGTCAGGTCCCACGCTCGTTCGCCGTTTTCCAAGTCAACCTGTCCGATCTGAATGCTCCGGTAAACCGATTTCTAGCTCTTTGAGAGAGCTTCTTGTTTTTGGATCCGATAGGTATATTCACTTGGCTACCGTTCAATTCGGGAACACTCCGAATAACACTCGTACCCCAGGACCCCAACTCATTCGCGTGTCACTGCATCCGAAATAGAGTCCCTCGATCACAACCGGCATGATGACTGTTCAAAACGATTTGACCCACCGGGGTGTTTCTGGTCAACAGCTTGCCCTCGAGGATCGATTTGAAGTGTTAAAGGAGATTGGCGATGGAAGCTTTGGCAGTGTCGTTCTGGGTAGAGTTCGGACGGCTGGCGCCAACGTTGCTCGCCGAGGTACAGTGGTAAGTCAATACGACGTACACCCTCTTGTGTGACAGCTCTCGTAACCATTTCTGCAGGTCGCTATCAAGACAATGAAGAAGAGCTTCGAGTCGCTAGCACCATGTTTGGAACTCCGCGAGGTCGTCTTCCTTCGCACCCTCCCTCAACATCCTCACCTAGTTCCCGCTCTCGACATCTTCTTGGACCCTTACACCAAGAAGCTCCACATCGCCATGGAGTACATGGAGGGCAACCTGTACCAACTGATGAAGGCTCGTGACCACAAGTGTCTCGATAACGCCAGCGTCAAGAGCATTCTTTTCCAGATCATGCAAGGTCTCGAACACATCCACTCTCACCACTTTTTCCACCGCGACATAAAGCCCGAAAACATCCTAGTCACTACTTCTGGTCACAATGAATCTGGCAACACCTTCCGCCGATACTCAGCTCTCGTTACTCCTCCTTCAACACCACCCACATACACCGTCAAGATTGCCGATTTCGGTCTCGCCCGAGAGACGCACTCAAAGCTCCCCTACACTACTTACGTATCAACAAGATGGTACCGTGCTCCCGAAGTTCTTCTACGAGCTGGAGAATACTCCGCTCCCGTAGATATATGGGCTGTTGGTGCCATGGCTGTTGAGATTGCTACTTTGAAGCCTTTGTTTCCCGGTGGAAATGAGGTTGATCAAGTTTGGCGAGTTTGTGAGATTATGGGTAGCCCTGGTAACTGGTACAACAAATCCGGTAACCGCGTCGGCGGAGGAGATTGGCGTGAGGGAACCAGACTCGCTGGCAAGCTTGGTTTCTCATTCCCCAAGATGGCTCCCCATGCTATGGACACCATTCTGCAAACGCCCCAATGGCCGACATCACTGAGCCAGTTCGTCACTTGGTGCTTAATGTGGGACCCGAAGAACCGTCCAACATCATCACAGGCTCTTGCTCACGAGTACTTTGCCGATGCTGTTGATCCTATGCGACCCAAGTCTTCTGCTTCGCGAATTCTTGGACGCAAGCAGTCCGACCTCAGCCGAAGCAGCAAGGAGGCCGCTACTACTACGCCCACCTCTGTGAAGCAATCTTGGTTCCGCAAGTCTCTCATCGGGCGTTCTGAGAGCACCGACCTGGCTACCATCCAGGCACAGACAAAGGATTCCACTGGCCCCAGACCTGCACCTGTACATGCTTCATCGGCTGTTGAGACATCCACTGCTAAGGTTCGACCGGCTGCTGGAAAGAGGACCACTTGGACAAATGGCCCATCCAATGTAGCGCCCATGCCTATTCTTCCCACTGCGCGACCGATCTCGCCGATCCCTGATGCTGTAAATGCCCGCGCCAACAACACATACGACGACTCTTACGCTAATGGACATGGCCAGGGGAAGACCAAGAAACTTGGCCGACAGCTCTCTGTCGCTTCAAGCACAAACAACTACACAGAAATGCATCGGCAACAGGCCGAAAGGGCACTCAATGGGAATTCTGGCCTCGCCTCCCCTCCGAGTGGACAGAAGGAGAGCTTCTTTTCACATCTCAGAAAGCGTGCGCGGCGGTTCTCGGGACGACATCAGACCCCCGTCTCACCCGCCTATGACGACGACCTGGAGGCCCAGGTTGGATGTGGCCCTTGGGCTAGCAACCGGTCGTCCATGGTTATTGACCAATCGCAACAACAGGCTCCCATTCCTAAATCCGAGGTCTACGAATCCCTGGACAAGGCCCTCCGAGATGTTCAGAACAACCTCGATTCGCGACCTCCCGTTCCGCCCAGTCACCAGATCTCGCCTACCAGCACCCTCAAGCGACATCACTCGCTTCCTCAACACCAAGCCCGGTCAGTAGACAACCTGATCGGTGCTGCCCGAGGTGGACCCATCTCTAGCCGAACAAGGAGGGCCCAAGCCACACATGGCGTACATCAGTATGAGGCTCCTGATGAGGAAGAGGAGCTTCTAGACGAGGCTTTGACTTCTACTCAACGGGTCGTCAAGCGCATAGAGCAGGACCAAAATAAGCCTCTTCGTCAATCGGCTAGCAACATTGGGTTGATGAACCCATACCCTACGCCGTCGCCTTCAGCCAACGGTAATCAAGTCCTGTTTGCCGATGGCCATGAGGCTGTTACCCCCAGGCCACTGGATCTTAACAAGAAGACTGATAACCAGTATAAGTGGCCCACGCCACCATATGAGGAAAGCGAGTGGGCAGCATCAGCAGCTGCTAGTATCTGGGCTGCTGGCAGTCGCTTCTAAGTGTTTCGTCTTGACATACTGTTACGATTACGTCCAGTGGCGCCGAAAAAAGTTATTGATATCGACTCGCATGGTCATGGTGTTTGGGTGCTTGGGTTGAGATATGCAACCTTTTTCTGATCTTTTTTTATCATTGTTGTGACGTGGGCGGTCTGTTTGATTTTTGGGCATTACTGGCTTGACTATACATACTTTATTCCTCCCTTCGATTCAGCACTCAACATTTTCACCAAATACCCGGCCGCAGTTTTATGCCGCCTTCTGCACATTATTATTACCATTACCTCTTCGCCATCTCTCACTTTCTGAACCGTTTGCTCTTCTTCGTTTTTATACCTCGAGTATCAAATACCCCCTATAGACCACAGGCGAGCGCAGCCGCAGCAATCTGCTTGAAGCAATACCATACACATACCACTCAATCAATTTCTTTCCTTTGTCTCACTACTATATAAGAAAGGTGGAAAGGAGTCTGAGGTGCTTGGGCTGAATGTGACCGGCCATTTTCTTTGTCATATTCCTGCGTTATCTTTGCTTGAATGGACAAAAAAGGGTCAAACATTACGCCTCCCCGGAGATGGACAGGGTGACAGCCAGAGCCATCGTTTGCTTATTGAAGCATGTAAAAAAGTCAGCGAGCATTTCATTATTCCCCACCTTCTCTGTCAATGCATTGGGAGACTGTCAAATCAATAGATGGAGTTTTTCGCCGGCCAGGATGCCACAAAGCAGTTTGCAATTTTATGATCAAAGTATATAATTCTACACGCCCCGGCAACAGGAGAAGGGATGCCTTGGTATGAGGAGGGACCATGGGGTTAATCACCAAAATATCAAAACAATCACTGTTTCATGAGATTTCCGCTTTGACTGCCCAATGCCCTATGTGAACTAAGCATCGTGGGCTTCATCGAGAATGATGGCGGTCTTATTAAATTGATGACAAGGTTTCTGCCTCCCTTTAGTAGTGGGGGATCAAGTCAGAATAATGAGGCAACATTTGTAGAAAGCGGGGAGGCAGCCAGATTAGAGATTGAAAGACAGAAGATGAGGTGGCTAGAGTAGTGACATGCACGGTATTACTTGCACAATATTAAGCTGGGATGGGAATAAGCAAATATCTTAGACTTTATAATACTACTATAGTTGACACGAGTGACCGTCAGGGTGTGATTGTTACGAGCCACAATGTGATCGATGGCGTTGAGTTTGGTGAGAAGAATCTGAAAGAGATCTTTGTATGAAACGACTGAACAATGTAGCTCAAGTGAAAGAGTTGAGTTAAGTTGAGTTGGTGCAAAGCTGGGTGAAGTGATAATGGTCACGTGGCCGGCTAGACGAATATCACGACGCTTAGGTACCTTAGGCAGCACTCACCTGTCCTGGTAAGCCAAGCCAAAACTTGACGACGAGCAGTGACTATTACGAAACGGAGACGATCTCTGTATCTCTTTAAAACGTGTCAAACGCTATTTTTCTCCTCGGGGGTCGTTGTCGACTTTTATCAAGTGCTTGTTCCTGAACCGTAACGATAGACGTTTCACACGGAGCGACCATCGAATCAACTGATTCATGTTGGACGGACTTTGGGAAAGCCGACAATTTTGCGACGATCTTACCCGTGGATAATTTAGACATCTCACGAATTTTGGATCCTCTCATTTTCTTCTTGAATATTGCTTCTTCCTGGTCACTCACCATCATCCCAACCAAAGAAAGGCTGAACTGGATCATCTTACGCGGGGGAGGGGTAAATTACTGCAGTGTTGGCTGAAGGATTCATGGACTAATGGATGAGCATTTAACTGAGAAACTCGGACCTTTATCACTATCAATCAGCCCACCATGAGTCTCAATCTGCCAATGCGACCTAGCACAAGCAGCCAGCGGAACCGGGACAGTCGTAATAATTACTTCAACAGTTATACCCCCCCAAGCTCCACCGAGGCTATCAATGGCCCTGTGAGAGAATTGGTGAGGGAGCAGACGCCTCTGAATGATCGCTTGATTGTGGGTGTTGATTTTGGAACTACCTTCTCAGGGTGAGTGCTTAAACTTGGGGAGAATTTGAAGCTAATCTTCGTAGTGTTGCTGCCGTATACACTTCTACCCCTGATGATATAGAAATCATCAAGACTTGGCCTGGCGGCAATGGTATCACATCGGACAAAGTCCCAACTGAGATTGCCTACGACTTTCCTCCCAATGCACCACAAGGCACTGAACCAACAGTAAAATGGGGCTTCCAGTTCAAGCCCGAGGAGTCACGTCTGCGCTGTATCAAGCTCTTTCTGGACCGTTCTCAAAAACTTCCCTTCTACGTCAGCCCTCTCGACACAGCCGCACAGCTCAAGCGTTTCAACAAGAATGTCGTCGATGCAGTAAGCGACTACTTAACTCAGATCTATAAGCACACTATGGATACGCTCACCCGTAGGTATGGCGAGTCATTCATGGCGTCGACAAAAGTTGAGTTTGTACTCACTTGCCCGGCTGTTTGGAGTGATGCTGCAAAGAACACCACTCTGCAGGCTGCAGAGAGAGCAGGTATGGGGTTGAGGTCTGAGATCCAGATGATCAGTGAGCCTGAGGCTGCGGCTGTGTATACGCTCAAGGCGATTCAGCCGAATCATCTGAATGTGGGTGATAATTTTATTGTTTGTGATGCTGGAGGTGGTACTGTTGAGTAAGTTTAGCAGCCCCCTTCATCCAGCATGGTACTGACAATGTGCAGTTTGATCGCATATAAAATTATCTCACTCAAGCCGCTCCGTGTAGAAGAGTCAGCAGTCGGAACAGGAGGGTTGTGTGGAAGTGCTTTCTTGAATTATCGATTTGAAGAGCATGTTAGAGGCCGTCTTGGCCAGACTCGCTTTGATGAGATGAAAGCTAAGAAGGGCAAGACGTGGCAAATGGGTCTTCGATACTTTGAGGAGTTCGTGAAGAGGAACTTCAATGAGGATGAGCACCAGGAAGTCAACGTTCCGTACGTACATCACGACGTCTTAATCTGGGCCGTACTGACCTTTCTAGCTTCCCTGGCCTTCCAGACGACGAAGAGGCTGGGCTGGACTCGGGCTTCCTCGTCATGACAGCAGAGCAAGTCAAGGACATCTTCGAACCTGTAGTCAAAGAGGTCTGCGACCTTGTTCAGGGCCAGGTCGCAGGCCTTCGCTCCAACGGAGGGATTGTCTCCGGCATCGTGCTAGTTGGAGGGTTTGGCCAGAGCGATTATCTATATCGTCGGCTCAAGAACCATTTTACAAGCGCTGCTCCACCGCCGTACAGCGAAAGGCCTACACACGCCAATGCCAATTCCACGCAGGAGGCGGGCTCCATCGAAGTGATGCAGCCTGTATATGCTTGGACGGCGGTTGTGCGAGGTGCTGTCTTGCGAGGACTGGAAGGCAACATGGTCATTTCTCGTAAGTCGAGAATGCACTATGGAACATCATATGCTACTGTGTATGATGAGGATAAGCATTCGGTCAGTGAGCGATACTGGTCTCCCTTATGGGAGCGCTGGATGGTCTCTGACCGGATGCAATGGCATATTGCAAAGGTACGTCTCCTCCTTTGATGAACTAATTCCCATCTTCTAACACATCTCAGGGAGAGGCTCTATCACCACTTGCACCCATCGCATTCCACTACACACGTAACTTCCGTCCCGGCCAATCTCTCATCGTCACCGACGATCTCATAGCATGTGACGCAGACGAACCACCCGCGGCTTACACTCGCGACCTGATCCATGTGTGTACCCTCACAACAGACCTCAACGCCGTTCCAAGGAGTTTGTTTACGAGATTGACGACGACAAGAGGAGTTGAGTTTGATAATTTGGATTTCACACTAGAGATGAGGGTTGAGAGTGCGGGCTTGGGCTTTGAGTTGAAGGTTGACGGGGTGAGGTATGGACGGGTTGAGGCTGAGTTTCACTAGGGCCTTGATTTAACGGAGTTATACGTGAGATATGGGTTAGAAAATGTGCATATATATCTATTGACTGAGTTGATCTTGGTTCTCATCTGTGTTCCTACTTGATGGAGTGACAATTAGTGATATGGTAGACTTGGCCCCAGTGGCTGGCTTCTTACTTTCTCGCTCTCCTTTTATTGGCCTGAGTCAATGAATATCATAACTTCTCTGCCCCGGGCTTGTCCTCGAGTTTCGCATTGATTAAGAGTTAGCCTACTCTTTGTTCGCCTCGAGGCTCGACTTACATGAGGCTTGGCTTATAAAAGACGGCCGCGAACACGCGCGAACATAACATGTTCAACCATTATTTCACACTTCCTACCGTAAGAACAGATACCACGGCTTGACAGCCTAGCAACAACTGCGCAATACGATATCTCATGCCACACATATAAAACCACCACCATCACCTTTACCTTGGAATCACAGATAAGCAACACAGTTCCAAATACGCTTCAAGACAACAACTAATATTTTAATGGATACAAGGTAAGTAAACACTCAAGATGAGCTCCTATCTAAGCTTCCAATGGCCCAACCCCCAGGGCGTCGTCTGCTACCGCTCCTTCGACAATTCCAACGACCACTCCATCATCGCCGTCAAAGTCCCCTGGCTCAAATTGCCGAACGACCCGCTCGAGGACGTCCATTCACCCTGGTGGGTAATCCGCGAGAAGTCACTCGCAGCTGTAAGACTCTGGAAGGAGAACCTACACAGGAAGCTCCCGAGTGAGACATATCATAAACATGTGAGGATTAATAGCATGGTCCTTATGAATGGACAGCTGAGATTGACTATTGATGATTTTAGGGGAAGGAGATGATCATCTGAAGCTGTTTTATGGGTTTGCGGCTGATGAGATTGCAGGGATGAAAGAGGTTAAGGCGTTGGATCTTGGGAAGGATGTTGTCAAGTGGGTTGGGAGTGGGAGGGATGCTGTTCCTGTTATCAGGAGGGTTAGGACGAGAAAGACAGATCTTGTCTAAGAGGGTAAACATGGCTAGGGGGCAAGAAAACTCGAGACCTTGATCCGAAGTGACAAAAATAATAAGGTAAATTTAGCATAAACTTAGGATGCCTTTTGTTAATTTTAATTTGACACTCTATACTAAGCTCCCATGTGTTCTTGCTCGCAGAGGCATGGGTATGGTTTCTGGAAATCATACCTGTAGTTGTGAGGGTATTCAGAGTACCGTCGTTTCAATTGGTACATTCATAATGCCAACTCGATTCAAGACTTCTGATGGTGAGAATGAGAAGATAGATGGTTATAGTATTCTTGTAATATATAATTCTTCTATCAACACTTGCGGTTTATTGGTAGTATATAATCACGCCAAGATGAGTCCGAGAACTCATATCTTCGTTTACACACACATGAGGGTATGAGACGTTATTTTGTGTCAATTTTAGGAACTTGAAGAAATGACTACTTAATAGGTAGGCTACCTTTTTCAATATTACTTATATATACTATAATTTCACCGGTCTGAATGAGATATGCTTTAGGTATTGACGATCTGCAATACGTACGTACGTACGTCACTTGAAGATAGATGGCTTGCTTGCCTTCCACTTTTCAAGGTGGGGCACAAACATCAACAATTCTTCCTTCAACCTTGATTCACTCATTCACACTCACTCAATCCTCAAGATGACTTCTTCAGAGAATGCGTCAGGCCTGTTAGAATGGGCACGTTCTCAAGGCGCAACTATCAACCCTTCAGTCGAAGTCGCTCACTTGCCCGAAACAGGCCTCTCGTTCCGCGCAAAAGCCCCTACAGCGCCCTCTGACACAATCGTCAGCATCCCCTCGTCTCTCACGCTCTCATATCTCAACACTCTTCCTGGCCGCGATGACCCGAAACCTTTTCCCGAGGGGTTCCTGGCGCAGACACCTCCGCATGTCATTGGCCGTTTTGTCCTCATCAAGCACTTTCTATTAAAGGGAGAATCTTTCTGGGCGCCATATATACAGGCTTTACCGCAGCCTGAAGACCACGATTCTTGGTCTCTTCCACCATTTTGGCCAGATGAGGATGCGGAGCTGTTTGAGGGGACGAACATCGAGGTTGGCGTTACAAGCATAAGAGCCAACGTGAAGAGAGAGTTCAAGACGTCGCATGATCTTTTGGCCGCTGAGTCGTGGGAGCCCGAGCTTCTCAAACAATTCACTTTGGTATTGTACCAATGGGCCTACGGCATCTTCTCAAGCAGAAGTTTCCGCCCAAGCCTTGTTCTTGGTCCAGAGGATCAGCAACGTCTCCCCCAAAGCGTCAAGCTAGACGACTTTTCTGTTCTCATGCCGCTATTTGATGTAGGAAATCACGATATGACTACCAAAGTGGAATGGGTACGCAATGAGGGGATCAATGGCTGCAGCCTCAAGGTTGAAAAGGCGTATCAGACTGGGGAGCAGGTCTTCAACAACTACAGCATGAAGACGAATGCTGAGCTACTGCTAGGATATGGATTTATGCTACCGGAGACAGAGGAGCTGCACAATGACTATGTTCATGTGCGAAAACGACAGCCTGCTCATGGTGAGGCTACAGAGGAGTACTATGTCTCTCTACGACCCATTCGAGACCCCAGCTCTCTTCTTGCACGCTCAAAGCAAACCGTTCAGCTCAATGGCGGTACCCCTATTCTGGGAGCCTTTCAGCATGTTCAGCACGACATGGTCTGGGACATTTTCTGCACACTCGCGCCACCCGAACAACGCTCGACACTTATCAGTGAAGGCTCAGAGCAAGAGCAGCAAGAGAAGTTCTTCAGCGGTCAAGTCAGTGAAGACGGGCGAATGTTCCTTCAGCAAACAGCGGCCATCATCCAACACAAGGTCATGCAGGAGCTGGAGAGGCTGCTTGAGACGGACGTGGAGGTTGTGGGCGGAGGTGATCTGACGAGGAATCAGCGTTTGGCGTTGGATTATAGAGCGAGGTGTCGAAGAGTGCTTGAGAATACTCTTGAGGCCATGAATATGGAGGAGTTGTTTGGGGAGGATGACGAAGGGGACGAATAGATGCCTAGAGGTGATCGCTGATGGGCTGCTTTACTATAGAGCTGAAGCTATAAATTGATAGACTTCAAGATATAGATCAGGATAGATCCACGGTCATGAACATGAAAAGGAATAGGTAAATTAAAAAGACGTTTCCGTTTGCTGGGATTTCTCGTTTGAAGATACAAACAAACAGTCTCGTGGTAGATTGTGGCCCAACTCTCCATTCACATTGGCCAACTTATCCAGTCACACACAGTCAGATGTATCTCCACTCTCATCAGCTCTTTATTTTTGGTCTCATTGCAGCCTCTGCAACAACAAGACTAGTTAAGCATTCAACGCATCTCATAAATCAAGAGAGGAATCTTCACACGACTTAGACGACTCAACCCCACCCCCGCCATCATGGCACCTTCATCAGACCCCAAACTGCTCGATCTCATCACCGCCATTGACAAGTATGTTCTCTCTCTCTCTTCACAAAACTCACAGAATACCAACAATCTTAGTGCTCCTCTCGATTTTGCGACAAACTATGCCCCCTACTACCGTCTCTTTCTCTCCCCCGACCCTCGCCCTCACGGCTTCATCCTCCCCGCCACAGTCTCCCTAATGCCATGGCCTGCATCCTTCACTATCGACCACGACAACCGCACCGTCACACTAAGCGAGCCTCCATCTGGCTCAACACTTACAGAGCACGCAAACTCCGCGTTCCAAGAAGCTGTTGATGGAGCCATTGGCGATGACCTGTTTCCTATTCTGCACAAGGAACACAGTGAGTACTTTCGCATAGTCGGCGCACGGGAGTTCGTGCAGGTCGAGAGGTTTGCTGCTCCGTTGTTTGGCATTGCGACGAGGGGTGCTCACTTGACAGGCTATCTACGCGGCGATGATGGGAAGATAAAGATTTGGGTTGCGAGACGGAGCCGTCACCTCTTCAGCTACCCTGGTCTTCTTGACAGTACTGTCGCTGGTGGTATCAAGGCCAGCGATACGCCACTTGCATGTATCAAAGCTGAATCTACCGAAGAAGCTTGTCTTCCGCCAGAGCTCGTCTCATCGAGCGTTGAACCCGCGGGAGCAATAACGCTGGCCAACACCAACCAGAAGTCAAAGCTATTCCACTCAGATATCATCTACGTCTTCGATCTAGAAATGCCAAAGGATGTTATTCCTCGGCCCGGAGATGATGAAGTGGAGGAGTTTGTGCTGATGGATTGTCAGGAGGTGGTACAGCGCATGTTAGCAGGAGAGTTCAAGCCGAATGTGTGTCCTGTCATGATTGACTTCTTGGTCAGGAAGGGGTTCATCACGAAGGAGAATGAGGACGAATTTGAGGAGATTCAGGAGAGGTTGAGGAGGGAGATCCCTGTGCCGATGGAGTCTGATGTGTAGTGATGGTGCAACTTGAGGATATTATATTGGTTCTAAAACAAATTCATTGAAGAACCCCTGGAGCTTGGGTTTCACGACTTAGTATCTAAGTCCTAAAGTTTCTTTTCCTTTGCGTGTAACTAGGTAATTACAATAGTTTCATATAAGTTGATCACATTATACGAAATCCAAGTGATAAATGAGTGTTAAGTCACCACATTCCCCAACGCCGAATTGTCCAGGGTAGCCAACCTCCCAGCACCAATTAATACTTACTAGGTATCACACTGTTTGCTGTTTTGGCGAGGCGAGGTTCCTTCCCGAGCAGTAGGTACTCCTCCCTCCCCCCGTCAGCCCACCAAAAAAAGTCCACCTTTACCTAACTCCCCCCAAATTTCTACCAGCAAAACAAAAAAACCCACCAGCGGCAAAATCATCAACGACGAATACTCAGATAAATCTCTACAAGTACTTGTCAGTAAGTTATGGCGATATACAGCGGGATCCATTGTTATCGTATCGGTACGTACCTACTTCTCCTCTTTGTCTGCTGACCTCCTCCAACCCCGCCTTGACACATCAGACGGCCTCTGGTTCACGCCGACAGAAGCAAAGGACCTGTTTGACATGCACCTATCGCCATTTCTTTGCATTATTACTCGTAAGTACGAGACTGCAATATCTGTTTTATAGCCTATTGCCAGTTCCGGCATGACTTTCTTGTACTATTTTCTGCTCTTTTCGTACATCTCTTCTCTGTCATGGCATTCTCCCACGACGTTCAGCCCGTCACTGACGTCTTCCTATCCACATCACAACCTCCGTGATTCACTCACACTCCTCCAACTGTATGATTGTCTTTCTACTTCAGCGGTTAAATCTACTTTCATGACTTCCTGGCTCAAACTCGACACTCTTGACGCTTCAGAAGCATCACAAAGTTCGGTTACCTTACACCAAAGACCAACACATAAAAGGCACTCACTCCACTTCTGCACCACGACTGAAAAACCCTTTCTTGCGAAATGCCACCTTGTCATACTAAAACAATCGCTTCGGAAGCCCCAGGTAATTGCAGCTACTTGTGGCCATTCGCAATCATGGCTCACGGAAATGCTCTACGAAAATGGCTTGTGCCGCTATAAGATGGCCCCAAATGACACAGAGAGATCGACCTCCACGCACCAAACAAACACTCAATCAGCCTTGAATCCTTCGACTTTCCTGGCCAAGCGCCTAGCAGCACTCAATCATGTCTGTTCCGACATGTACGTCACAGTATGCGACAAAATGGGATAACAAAGTTTCTTATCGCTATGGTTACATCTAAAGCCACAAACTACCGACAAGCGGCTCGGATGCCCGCTGCCATCCAACTTCACCTTGGCGCATAGCACCAAGCAACCATGCGTTATCGGTTCCCCAAGTCTGGGTATCTCCCCAAAACTATGGCCTTAGCCCCACGAATCCTCAGCAAGCCACGCCGTTGCTTTCCCGCGCCAGAAAGCCAGCTATTATCATATCACCCATGTCTTTGTGCGCCAGGTACTCCCTGTTGATCCCAAATGTCCATGTTCGTCAAGAAACATGGCCACGTCTTCATTATCGATTCATCAGGCTTGGTTATGTCTGCCTCATCCGAGGCGGCATGCTCGAGTATTGCTCAAGCACCCCGCGTCACCCCTTTGAGCAAGCATGAACACCTGGTGTAGCCATGCGGCTGGGTATAATGGTGGCTGATGCTCTCCGGTCGACGAAACATCCAAGCTCCCAAAAAGTCATACAACTCATACAATCCATCTCTCAGCCCGACACCATGTCTACTCCTCCTCCGAGTCCGATTCATCACTGGACTCGGCCGTTGGTGTAGGAGCCTGCAACACGGGTTGATTGTCGCCAGGCTCCTGGCCTGGCCGGTACAAGTTGCTGAGATCACGAAGCTGCGCAATCCGTTCCTCTTGTTCACGGGCACTCATGGGCTTGTTCTTTTTGGGCTTCGCCGATGTCGATGATGCCTTTGTATGCTTAGGCGGCGCTGCCCGGGACACTTCTGGAGAAGAAGGCACATTGGTGTCCTTCCCGAACCCAGGCAACACCTTCTTACAGAGTTCCCAGAGTTTGAGCAGAGCTTCATTGCTCAGCTGGTCAATGTCTAGCTCGAGCTCTCCGTCGGTGTTCTCCTATAGGATCGTTAGTGCGTTGTCACTACCACTGGCGATACTGGTTAACTTACATTTTGGCCAGTATCTCGCTTGATAATATCGATAGCGCGGTCAAGCTGTGCACCATCAAGATCATTGATAGCAGAAGCGATGGCGTCCTTGTCTGCCGCGGTGAGAGTCTTCTTAACAGCCTTCTTGGTGCCACTGGGCTTCTTAGGATTTGCCACACTTCCGCTGGGTTTGCGAGGGGCAGATCCACTGGGCTTAGGCTTGCTCGGCTTACTCGCCTTCTTCGAGGGTTTCTCAGGATGCTTTGTACGGTGCGCGCTGAGAGCCTGTTTCGCCTTCAGAAGACTTTCTTGTACGACGTTGACAATAGTCTTCTGCATTGCCACCATGCTCTCATTGGGCGACTCGGCACACAGAAGGTCGGTCAGCTTCTCACTTTCCTCCCTCAGCTTTGTCTCCAGGTCCCGCACTTCTTTACTGTGGTCTGCACTTGGAGGAGCTGCTACCTCATCGCCATCGGCTTCCTCGTCCTCATCTTCCTCATCGTCGCTACCATGGGAAGCAGTAGGAGCATGTGCCTTGGCGTGTCTGGCTAACCAGCTGTCCTTGTCCTTCATCAGACTGTTGTAATAATCCTCCAATTGAGAGGCTACATATGACACAGTGTTACCTTGGTCAACACTGCCGTTGAAGGTATAACAATTGGAAAAGATAAGCCGCACGTTCTTGTCAAAGTCCTTAATGTTGTTGATGTCGCCACTCTTCAGCATGCGAGCCACCTTTCCAAGATCCATGGGCTTCTTGATGATGGAGTAGTAATGGGGAATGTTGAGCCCCTCAGCATCAACTGGTTCCATGAACCAGTTGTTGATCGCGTGGTTTTTGGGGGACATCAAATCATTCAATACCTCTTCCGAGAATTGCAACTCAGGCTTAAGCTTCTTTCGCGAAGGCTTGGTGGTATAGTCAATATCCTTTGATTTGGGAGCACGGACGGTTCGTTTGGGACGATCACCCTCAGTGGCAGATGAGGCACGGCGCAATTCGGTAGCAGCGGTATTGGCTTCTTGAGATCCAAGACGCGGCTTTGACGACACGCTTTCGGCGGCGGGGCTAGCGCCAGGCCCAACAGATGGCTTGCGAGCAATAGAATCACCAAGAGAGCTGATACGCGACTCGCGGGGAGGCTTGGGCTTAGGTATCTGTTTGGGCTTGACTGCCTCTTCTTGTGGAATGGTGGCAACTTCTTCCCAGATGCTTCGAATAGCATTGAACGCAGCAGCAGTAACTTCATGGAGTGTTCCATTGAAGTTGCGCGTGTTGTCATACATGAGAACCAGGTCATTCTGAAAATCACCGACCGTAACATAAGCACCATTAATATCACGTAGGGTCCGGTCAATTTCAGAAAGGTCCATAGGCTTCTCGATCTTGGCCAAGTAACTCTCAGCGAGTGAAGGCCACATCTTGGAGACTGAATCCTTGAAGTGGCCACCAGCCTTTGTCTTCTTCACGCGCCCCAGCACCTTGCGGAACTCGCGTCGTTGAAAAGGGGTAAGCGTTTGGCTCTTGAAATCGGCCTCATTCCATCTGGTAAGACCAGCGAAGCGAGAAACCTCCTTCTCAGAGGCAGACTCAGCCGAAGTCGCATCGGTCTTGGAGACAGTGGATGTAACGTCGGCGGGTTCTTCAGATTTGGGTTCGGTCTTGGCTCGCTTTGGTGCAGGCTCGTCTGTGGCATCATCTTCACGTTCGCGGGCTACCTTAGAGCTAACGGAAGTGTCGCCAATCGGAGCATCTTGCATCGACACCTCGGTAGAAGGTTTAGGGGCATCCGCTTCCTTGTTATCGATAGCTAACTGAGATAGGCTGGTAGGTTGGACTTCAGCCTCTGAGACGGGTGCTGCGGTGTCGTTGGAGGAAGCGGGTGCCTTGTCGTCCGATCCCTCTGCCTTTTCGGGGGTATCTGCAGGCTTGTCCGCCATATCGACGTCCCTGGACTCTTTTGCGGTCGCGTCTTCAGCGGGCTTCTCTGCAGGCACAGCGTCTGTCATATCGACATCCTCCTCTGTGGCCTTGGAGTCCTTCGCAGCCTTAGGCTCCTCCACAGACTTGGCATCACCAGTCTCTTTCGTCTGATCATCACCTTCGGTCTTCGGATCTTTCTTTTCGTCCGTTGATGGCTCTTGAGAGGGCTTCTTCTCATCGCTTGCCTCTGTCATCTCTACGTCCTTGTTGACACCATTCTCGACAGGATGATCGTCCACTTTGTTGCCATTAACAGGCGCAGATTCAGGTGTGTCCTTTGGCTTTTCAGGTGTCGCATGCCTGATTAACAAGTCAGAGAGTGCTGAGAAACGGTGTGCGCGTTTGCGCGATGCATCACAGCCTATCGGCACATAATAACACAGGGAAAAAGTGCGCGCCATCAGAACAGAGGGGCAACTTACCCGTTAACTTCGGACTTTTGTTCCTTCTCTGCTGTGACATCGCGCGACGTATTCTCGTTTGCGGGAACGGTCGCATCGGGGGTTGGTGAAGCCATAATGGCTGTTCGCGATAAAGGCGCGTCAATACAGGTCTAGCTTAGTTGACTCGTCGCGACATGAAATAACGATGCGCACGTGAAAATGATGAGCTGAGGATTATCGCGAGTCGACGTGGTGTTGATGCGCGATGGAGGTTGAGAAGTGGATACGTGGGAATGGAGGCGCGTCGCGCAGTTGCGAGATTGGATTAGAAGGCGGGGGGGGTCGCGATCTTATATTGGTAGCTCCTTTGAATTCTGGTAGCCTAGCGGCAAAAGGTAGGCGGAGTCGACGGCAATAGCTGGTAGCCTGTGAGAGGCAAGAGCAAGGTAGGTCGAGGTAGAAAAAAAGAGGAGTAAAGCCGAAGCAATGACGCTGACAATGGAAATCGAACAGCTGATTTTGCGACAGAGTCTCTTTTTGCGCGGGAGGGTGCAGCGCCAGTGTAGGGCAGTGCAGCGGAGCAGTAAGTACAATACAAGGTAGAGTACGTAAAAAGGAAAAGAGAAGAAAGAAGAAGGCTAGAAATTGGAGAAATAAAAAATGACTAATCAAAAAACGAACCAGTTTAAGCAATTCGGAGAATGAATGAGGCACTCTCGAATCACAAAACCTATTATCGATTATGGTATGAAAGTGAATAAAGGCGATTGATTGAAAGATGTGTTTGTACCTATGAAAGGTATTGGGAGAAGGCGGTGGTTTTTTGGTGGTGATCGCCGGCTTCGAGAACAATAAGAACTGGAAGGGGCTCTTATCGTGATCGGGCGCGGAAGGTGCTTTTTGTGCTTTGCCGTTAACTGAAAAGGTGCAAGGTGGTTGCCAAGAGAGGAGGAACTCTGAGTGGCCAGTTGCGTCGCAGTTCGGTTTTTTTTCGCCAGTGAGACCAAGAGCAACAACGCTGCTCAGTGCCCTTTTTTTTTTTTTCGCTGGCGGGGAACGGGAAGAGGGA